>BTPG01000002.1:127606557-127619057 GCA_036245525.1 Semisulcospira habei | reverse complement strand
CTGATGCCGTTCCAAGCGTGTGGAAACAGACTCAAACCCGAAAACCACCAGTGAAGCATCCAGTTCTGTCGCCGCTAAAACGTGCCAATAAGTAAGTACATGTTTCAGACTGACAGTTCACATTTCATGATTCAGTAGCGCAGTCTTCACATAAATACAGGAATATGTTGATGTCAGGAAACTGTGTGGTTTACAGTTAAAATGTCTTCCAATACTATTTTACTATCATAAGCTGCAGTCCAGGCAAAGTTGCTTTACTGGCATGGAGAGAAGGGGGTTGTGGGTATGCAGCACTAATGGTGCTACATCAGCTCAAAAACACATCTTTTCCAGTCATACCACTCTGTTTCGCCACATTCCAGTCTCTTAACTGTCTCACTGTAACAGTATGAAGATCCCCCTGCCCGTTCATATGGTCACGATGGCTGGTTTTTCGAGGATTGGATGTGTTCAGGTGCTGTCAATTTTGAATCTGTATTTTGTCATGTGTAGATTTTTTTGCTGCTGTCTGATGAGTTTTGTCCAGTTTGGTCATTTTGTCTCAGACTGTACAGGGCTTAAAAGCCTGCACTGCAGGTATTTTGCACTATATATTTCACGGCTGTTTGGCCCAGCGCTAGAAGTGGCCACTTGCAGCCCGTGCGCACGACTTGTGACCCAGTTTCTCGGCTTGCCTGGAAAAAACTAAGTGGCCAGACTGAAACAGCCGTGATTTATTATGATGCACCCTTTTTTCCAGGAAGCTGAAGGCAAGACCAGATGATCGCTGGTCTGAACCATAATTTTCGCAAAAGTACTTTGCATGAGTTAGAACAGTTGAAAGACGTTTCATTTGCAACCGATTTACGTTGTCTTCACGGTAAACTGGGCGCCGGTTGCCTGTCTTCTAGTCCGTTGCATGCATTGCTCATCTTCATTTTCCTAAGCATGTCTAGTGTCTACAGAAAGCTGAATGAATGAATGAATACGATTCCTAGCGAACCTAGCTCCTAGGCCTAACACCTATACGCACTTACCAATAAAACCTACGCGTCATCCTAACACAGCCTAAGCCCTATTTAGGTGAATTAGAACTGAACTAAAACTGAACTGAATGGTGGACCGAAGCTCTATATATATACCATCCAACAGATGCTCTCAGCATATGTAAACGAGAACCGTGATGATTGGAGCGATCACCTCGACCTGATCATGATGGCATATAGAGCTTCTGTCCACCATTCAACCGGGTGTACGCCCAATTTAATTGTTTTTGGTAGAGAAGTCAATCTCCCATTGACAGTCGAACTTGGTGTGTTCCCTAGTAGAGATGCGTCTGAATGTCCCATAGAGTACGTACAATGGGTTCAAAACACGCTGGAACGAGTCTTTCGTTTTGTACAAGAGAATTCAGAGGCTAGTGTCCAGCGTTGAACTTTGAGTGGTAGTATTTATAACTATGAAATTTTTCTTCCCCAGATCACACAGCACACAGTTGTGTGTTGTCTCCATTTTCTTCCAGTTCCAACTGATTATGTGTGGACACTGCTTAAAAGAAAGTTAAAACCTGATGCCGTTCCAAGCGTGTGGAAACAGACTCAAACCCGAAAACCACCAGTGAAGCATCCAGTTCTGTCGCCGCTAAAACGTGCCAATAAGTAAGTACATGTTTCAGACTGACAGTTCACATTTCATGATTCAGTAGCGCAGTCTTCACATAAATACAGGAATATGTTGATGTCAGGAAACTGTGTGGTTTACAGTTAAAATGTCTTCCAATACTATTTTACTATCATAAGCTGCAGTCCAGGCAAAGTTGCTTTACTGGCATGGAGAGAAGGGGGTTGTGGGTATGCAGCACTAATGGTGCTACATCAGCTCAAAAACACATCTTTTCCAGTCATACCACTCTGTTTCGCCACATTCCAGTCTCTTAACTGTCTCACTGTAACAGTATGAAGATCCCCCTGCCCGTTCATATGGTCACAATGGCTGGTTTTTCGAGGATTGGATGTGTTCAGGTGCTGTCAATTTTGAATCTGTATTTTGTCATGTGTAGATTTTTTTGCTGCTGTCTGATGAGTTTTGTCCAGTTTGGTCATTTTGTCTCAGACTGTACAGGGCTTAAAAGCCTGCACTGCAGGTATTTTGCACTATATATTTCACGGCTGTTTGGCCCAGCGCTAGAAGTGGCCACTTGCAGCCCGTGCGCACGACTTGTGACCCAGTTTCTCGGCTTGCCTGGAAAAAACTAAGTGGCCAGACTGAAACAGCCGTGATTTATTATTATGCACCCTTTTTTCCAGGAAGCTGAAGGCAAGACCAGATGATCGCTGGCCTGAACCATAATTTTCGCAAAAGTACTTTGCATGAGTTAGAACAGTTGAAAGACGTTTCATTTGCAACCGATTTACGTTGTCTTCACGGTAAACTGGGCGCCGGTTGCCTGTCTTCTAGTCCGTTGCATGCATTGCTCATCTTCATTTTCCTAAGCATGTCTAGTGTCTACAGAAAGCTGAATGAATGAATGAATACGATTCCTAGTGAACCTAGCTCCTAGGCCTAACACCTATACGCACTTACCAATAAAACCTACGCGTCATCCTAACACAGCCTAAGCCCTATTTAGGTGAATTAGAACTGAACTAAAACTGAACTGAATGGTGGACAGAAGCTCTATATATATACCATCCAACAGATGCTCTCAGCATATGTAAACGAGAACCGTGATGATTGGAGCGATCACCTCGACCTGATCATGATGGCATATAGAGCTTCTGTCCACCATTCAACCGGGTGTACGCCCAATTTAATTGTTTTTGGTAGAGAAGTCAATCTCCCATTGACAGTCGAACTTGGTGTGTTCCCTAGTAGAGATGCGTCTGAATGTCCCATAGAGTACGTACAATGGGTTCAAAACACGCTGGAACGAGTCTTTCGTTTTGTACAAGAGAATTCAGAGGCTAGTGTCCAGCGTTGAACTTTGAGTGGTAGTATTTATAACTATGAAATTTTTCTTCCCCAGATCACACAGCACACAGTTGTGTGTTGTCTCCATTTTCTTCCAGTTCCAACTGATTATGTGTGGACACTGCTTAAAAGAAAGTTAAAACCTGATGCCGTTCCAAGCGTGTGGAAACAGACTCAAACCCGAAAACCACCAGTGAAGCATCCAGTTCTGTCGCCGCTAAAACGTGCCAATAAGTAAGTACATGTTTCAGACTGACAGTTCACATTTCATGATTCAGTAGCGCAGTCTTCACATAAATACAGGAATATGTTGATGTCAGGAAACTGTGTGGTTTACAGTTAAAATGTCTTCCAATACTATTTTACTATCATAAGCTGCAGTCCAGGCAAAGTTGCTTTACTGGCATGGAGAGAAGGGGGTTGTGGGTATGCAGCACTAATGGTGCTACATCAGCTCAAAAACACATCTTTTCCAGTCATACCACTATGTTTCGCCACATTCCAGTCTCTTAACTGTCTCACTGTAACAGTATGAAGATCCCCCTGCCCGTTCATATGGTCACGATGGCTGGTTTTTCGAGGATTGGATGTGTTCAGGTGCTGTCAATTTTGAATCTGTATTTTGTCATGTGTAGATTTTTTTGCTGCTGTCTGATGAGTTTTGTCCAGTTTGGTCATTTTGTCTCAGACTGTACAGGGCTTAAAAGCCTGCACTGCAGGTATTTTGCACTATATATTTCACGGCTGTTTGGCCCAGCGCTAGAAGTGGCCACTTGCAGCCCGTGCGCACGACTTGTGACCCAGTTTCTCGGCTTGCCTGGAAAAAACTAAGTGGCCAGACTGAAACAGCCGTGATTTATTATTATGCACCCTTTTTTCCAGGAAGCTGAAGGCAAGACCAGATTTCAAGGATAACAGTGGATCCAGCAGCAGTGATGTACTTGAAGACCACAGCACTCGCCCAGTAGCAGCTGCATCTGCACCACAGGATGAATGTTCAACCACTACCAGCTGATCTTTGCGTGCTTCCTGCGGAGAAAGATTTGAGCCTCCTAAATGACTGCATCACGGAGCTACAGCAGCAGCTTCTTGCAGCCCAGGCCCAGGTGACGCGACTACAGTTGGAGCGGTTTGGGGATCAGTCGATTTTCCAGTGATGACTACCTATTTGATACACAACTTTTAAAGTACTCTTTGACTACATTGAGACAAGTGCAGCAAGTATGAGGCAGCCATATTATAAATATGTTACAGAGGATGTAGCAGTGACGAACAGATCAAGGGTCATGCCACTGGCTGATGAACTGTTTATGTTTCTGGTTTCACAAGTCCTGCGTGTAAACAAGCAACAACTGTGATAATGGACATAATACTGCCATGGTGTAGCTTCTGTCACCTGCTTGGTGTTAAATCATTATAACTACTATATTTTATGAATATTTGTTAAGCAGCTGGGTGCTAAAGAGTAAATGAAGTTGTCTTTTGTTTTTTGGCATGTTGGTATCTTGCACTGAAAAGCCTCTGCTCTTGTCTTACTTTTTCAGCACTAACCTGAAACTTTAGTCAGTATACAGAATTTGGAATGGAAGTCAGATTGCGTATACCAGGTTAAATTTGCTTTTTGGTTTTTGAAACAGTTACTAAGAATCCGCACTTTACGGTGACACAAATTAAAATTTGTTATACATTTATCATAGTTTTCCAAATTCTGCTCATGTGTTGGTGCATGTGTAACAGAGTGAACCCGATGTTCCTCTGTGTACATAGGCCGATAGCACTTATGACCATTGCTTCTCGGATTTCACTCGTGTCGACTGCTAGCTATGACGTGCGCCGCTCGCGGTGCCCTGCCAAACGCAGCGTTAAGTGTTGTGTACGCGATGGTTTTGGTATTTAAACAGCGAGGTCACTGTATTGTTAAGGCCGATGGGAAAATGTAACAGAGTGAACCAGATGTTCCTCTGTGTACATAGGCCGATAGCACTTATGACCATTGCTTCTCGGATTTCACTCGTGTCGACTGCTAGCTATGACGTGCGCCGCTCGCGGTGCCCTGCCAAACGCAGCGTTAAGTGTTGTGTACGCGATAGCTCAGTGTACGTGTTGTATTGTATATCAGTTTTGACCGTGTATTGTAACCAAAATACAACACCATTGCTTAGTATTTAACATGGTTAGATTTGGCCCAGGTAATAGTTTTTGTAATGCATATGTCTTTCGGTTAACTATAACTAACCTATCAGAGTGATATTTGCGATTTAGCAGCCTTTTTGATTTTCTGTGGCACTCTGCACCGACGCGTGGACTTTGTACTGACGCGGAGACGGCAGCTTGCCTCTATAAGTACAGCTGCTCGCGTGGCAGACTTTTTTTTTTTACCAAACGTGCAAGACTCACAGTACCAGTACTTGTGACACTGCATGCCGTGCTAAGCCCAAGAGTGTCAGACCAAACAAGGTGCACGCTGCAACGCCTACACCTCTGCGTCGGTCTGCACGCTTGCGGCAGAAACCATTAAAACTTTTAGTAACCTTGACAGCTTGAGTGTGACCAGTGGGCCTTTAAAGGTATGCCTCTGCAACTTTAAATGCCCACAAGACATTCAAGCTTCAGTATTCCTCCAAGTGCATCGGATGCTTTAATAGTGTTAGGAAAATAGGACAAATTAATATTGAGTAAATTGTTTTGGGCTTATTGTTTTTTATTTAAAGAGACTGTCTTAGGTGAAGGATTGCTTAAGGTGATAGGTTAATTTAAAATTATTGGATTTTTAGTCAGTACAGTGCATCAGATTTTGATTTGTCATGGATTGGAATCCAAGGCACCGGTACTGTGTTTTCGAGTAGTACAATGCTTTGAATTTTGATGTCTTAGATGAATATTGGAAATCAAGGCATCTGTACATCTGTGTCTTTCTAGTACACAACAGCTGTGCAGTTGATTTCATTTTCAAACTTTGTCTGCTGCATAGGTATTTTTCCAAATGATAATATCCTATGTCAGTTTTCTGCTATGCATAACTTAGTTTGAAAATGACTGTGTGAGTCCAAGTCTACAGTATAATAGTGTAGACAAGAGAGCCTTGGTCAATAGTGCTATATTTGTGGTTTACCATGTGGATGGTACTGTTTGATAAAGTGTTTTGATGTTACATCATCATTGGGCCCAATGTGTTCTTGTATTTGTGTTTTTGGATCGATGGTTTTGGTATTTAAACAGCGAGGTCACTGTATTGTTAAGGCCGATGGGAAAATGTAACAGAGTGAACCAGATGTTCCTCTGTGTACATAGGCCGATAGCACTTATGACCATTGCTTCTCGGATTTCACTCGTGTCGACTGCTAGCTATGACGTGCGCCGCTCGCGGTGCCCTGCCAAACGCAGCGTTAAGTGTTGTGTACGCGATAGCTCAGTGTACGTGTTGTATTGTATATCAGTTTTGACCGTGTATTGTAACCAAAATACAACACCATTGCTTAGTATTTAACATGGTTAGATTTGGCCCAGGTAATAGTTTTTGTAATGCATATGTCTTTCGGTTAACTATAACTAACCTATCAGAGTGATATTTGCGATTTAGCAGCCTTTTTGATTTTCTGTGGCACTCTGCACCGACGCGTGGACTTTGTACTGACGCGGAGACGGCAGCTTGCCTCTATAAGTACAGCTGCTCGCGTGGCAGACTTTTTTTTTTTACCAAACGTGCAAGACTCACAGTACCAGTACTTGTGACACTGCATGCCGTGCTAAGCCCAAGAGTGTCAGACCAAACAAGGTGCACGCTGCAACGCCTACACCTCTGCGTCGGTCTGCACGCTTGCGGCAGAAACCATTAAAACTTTTAGTAACCTTGACAGCTTGAGTGTGACCAGTGGGCCTTTAAAGGTATGCCTCTGCAACTTTAAATGCCCACAAGACATTCAAGCTTCAGTATTCCTCCAAGTGCATCGGATGCTTTAATAGTGTTAGGAAAATAGGACAAATTAATATTGAGTAAATTGTTTTGGGCTTACTGTTTTTTATTTAAAGAGACTGTCTTAGGTGAAGGATTGCTTAAGGTGATAGGTTAATTTAAAATTATTGGATTTTTAGTCAGTACAGTGCATCAGATTTTGATTTGTCATGGATTGGAATCCAAGGCACCGGTACTGTGTTTTCGAGTAGTACAATGCTTTGAATTTTGATGTCTTAGATGAATATTGGAAATCAAGGCATCTGTACATCTGTGTCTTTCTAGTACACAACAGCTGTGCAGTTGATTTCATTTTCAAACTGTGTCTGCTGCATAGGTATTTTTCCAAATGATAATATCCTATGTCAGTTTTCTGCTATGCATAACTTAGTTTGAAAATGACTGTGTGAGTCCAAGTCTATAGTATAATAGTGTAGACAAGAGAGCCTTGGTCAAAAGTGCTATATTTGTGGTTTACCATGTGGATGGTACTGTTTGATAAAGTGTTTTGATGTTACATCATCATTGGGCCCAATGTGTTCTTGTATTTGTGTTTTTGGATCGATGGTTTTGGTATTTAAACAGCGAGGTCACTGTATTGTTAAGGCCGATGGGAAAATGTAACAGAGTGAACCAGATGTTCCTCTGTGTACATAGGCCGATAGCACTTATGACCATTGCTTCTCGGATTTCACTCGTGTCGACTGCTAGCTATGACGTGCGCCGCTCGCGGTGCCCTGCCAAACGCAGCGTTAAGTGTTGTGTACGAGATAGTGTACGTGTTGTATTGTATATCAGTTTTGACCGTGTATTGTTGGATTATTGTGCAATAAAGGATGTTCAAGAGTAAACAAAGTTTGTTTTCCATATTCTTTATACACTCAAACTCATCACACAAACAGCACAGCTAGTTTTGAGTGCATGCTTAAAAACAATAAAATTTAATGTACATAGTGCATGTCATTATTCTAAAACAATAACTACAAGTGCTAACTGTATTGCAAATGAGTTCATCTACAGTACTGAGCACCAAAAGTGGGAAAATAGGATGAAAAATTAAAAAAATGCTACAGATGAAACAATGCCTGTTTTAGACATGTCTGACAAAAGTCTAAATACAAATTGAAAAAACAAAATAAATAATCTGTTTTGTGTTGACACAATTGAGGATCGACTGAGGGGGGTATGATACCCGTTTCAGATGCACCATAGGGACACCTGCAATGCACCCACTCTAATTAAATGTAATATGCACCATTTTGTGAACATGTAATGTTCAATCAAAGAGTAAATATACTTTTTGAGGTGATTTTAGAAAATAAATCACCTAAACGAAAGGTTAGAGCTGCGTCAAAACTTGGAACACCGTAGCATCTGAAACGTCATACCAAATCATTTCACCACAAAAGCAAGAACAGGTGTTTTCCAGTAGTTAAGCACAAGCAAGGTATAAAACAAGTGAAACAATATGGGAACCAAAAACAATAAAATTATAATAGTTGCATCTCCTAAATATTACAATTGTTAGTTATGACGTTTCAGATGTCGCGGGACACCATGAATGAAAGAACACTTGTTTTGACTTCTTATTAGGCGTCATTTCCGGTTGTTCCGTTCTGGGGGACATGCAGTCATTGATAGCATAAGATACCTCATAAAATATAGATTCGAGGGTTGCCCGGATAAACCTCGTATCTCCATTTCAGCTAACTTTACAGGAGAGCCTTTTGAAAGTTTGACATCTAAAATTAAATATTTTCTTTTTCTTATTGCCAAAAAATTTAGTGTCTACCAAAACTTTGTTCTCAGTCTTCTCTGCATCTTCATGTAAATGTTTAACTGCACAAGCATTAATGTTATAAATAATTTGATGCTTTATTACATATGTAGCAAATGCGGGATTTATGTAGTACTAGGAACTGTAAACTCTAAATGAACAGTGTCCGTATAAACCTCGTAAATGCATTTCCGCTGTTTATACAGGCCAAATACATGGCATGTCATCACAGAACAGGGCTGTCTTTCAGTCGTAACTCGAGACGCTAGCAGGAATGGTTAGCAGGTGGCCAGCTCTAGTTCCTAAATAAAACTCGTAACTAGAACTACGGTTTCGTCGCGGCGGCACTTTTTGGAATAAACAGCCAGCGCAAAGCAATTATATGGATATGCGGTCTTAAGACAGGCCTGTGCATGCCTAGAATTTCCAACAACACCTAATGAAAGCCAGTACAACCAGTAACGTCTTTTTTAAAAGTCACAAAAAATGACTGAATCACCTCTTAGTAGAGTCTGAAAGTCGCATTTTAAAATTTATTTTCAACTCTGCTAATAAAGTTCGGGCGTAAAAGCTCTTCCTCTACTTCGTATTCCAATAACTTAATCATAGAGTGGTCTCTTTGCAATGTTGAGTGTTTCGTTATGAATTAATGATAATGACACACACGAAATGATAGTGTGGAAAGGAAACAAAGAGAGAGGCGGAGAAAAAGACACGACAGAATGGTTGCCGAATATTACAGTCCTTAAGTATGGGTTGTTGTGACAAGTGAAAAGTTAAGTTTTTTAATTTAACGCTCCATACAAAGTACAAAAAAAGAGAAAAACTCACTTGGTCATCACCATGACCGAAAGCCAGTGCCGCAATCTGATGTGTCTTCGTGTATGCAGCATGACGGTATCCAAGTCGCACATGTCAATCTATTCAAGTTACACATCAATGTATCAATAAGTCACAAAATGGCTTTTGTTTTCTAGTAGCAACCACGAAACATTTCACACTTAAAATCTCTTTTCGGTACTCGGTCAACAAAGTCAGTGGGATCCGTATGGATCTCACCTGGACCAAATATGGGGACAGGTTGGGATCAACGCGTTCCATGTGGGTCTCACCAGGGTCTGACCTGGACCCAGGTGGGACTCAAATACTATGCTAACATGGTATCCCTTGCCTATATCAAGTGCGTAATTTTATGTTTGATTTTCGATTGATGCATTTCCTGATTAAAAAAAAAAATACTACATGTATTTTCCAGTAAGAGACACCGATATTTCAGCACACCAGTTTCACTGAGTCATCCACGAGATGTTAATTATCGTTCAGGAGCTGCTGTTGTATCAGAACAGCCTGACGTCAACAAAGTGGCAAAACTCTGTGCGCTTTGCAGGGGTTCTGATAATCATTTTTTTCAAGGATAACGCCGGATCGGTTCCTTAGAGCCTCTGCCAAAAAAGAGTATGATCGCAGTTCGCATCTTCCAGAAGTGTTGATTGTCCTGGCCTTGTGTTCACTCTGAGTCGGTGTCCACTTCATCGACGTCAGGCTGTGGGAGCCGATCTACTGTAGCTGAAGAGGCCGGAAGGCTTCTGTAGAACGCATGGTGCTCCTCAGGAATGATCCCAGACGAGCACAGGGAAAAGAGGTCAGATTTCTTGGCCTGGGAGATGGGAAGTTTGTGGCTGTACAGGTGTGGTATAGTTTTGATAGGGGCAGCACGGCCTCTCTTCCTTCCTCCAGCGACCTTGATGGTCTGGTAGTCGACCTGATCAAAGGAGGTCTTGAAAAATATCTCATCTCCTTTGCCTTTCTCAAAGTGAAATGCTTTTATTTTAAGCCAGTTCACTTTTTGTCCAGTGATGTCAGTCTTGGTGTTGCGTAGTGTTGAGGCGGCTAGTGTTTTGAAGTCAAGGATCTCTGTGTATTTGATTGGGACAACAGAATATGGTCACGTCCTTCTGGCCATTCTTAGGATGATGTCCCAGCCGCTGGGCATATAGATGGGTGTGCTTTTCTTTGCAAATGTAATGGCTGCATGCATGGAGTCGCATTCCATCTGCGTATGCCCACTTTCCAGGTATTTGTGGGTTATGATCTTTATGCTTTCGATGTTTTGTACAGCATGGGATAAACCGGCTGCCAGGTATTGATTCCGATTTTGGCCTGGACAGCAGTCTGAATAGATTGTAACCTCCTCAACGCTGTCTGGGAGTGAGCTGAGGTAAAAGTAGAGGCAGGTTGCGATCTCATACGCTTCCCTTTTACCTTCCGACTCATCCCATGTGTAGCATTTGGCTTCCCCGTCAGCTAGTAAATAGATGGTAAAGTTATACACGGAGAGTTTCCTTTTATAGTATAAGTGGCTGACGAGGCCACAAGGAGCTTGCAGGACCGCCTGGAGATCCACAGTGACCACATGCTTTCGGCGATTTTCTTTGGCTTCTGCCTTGTCATTCTCTTTCTCAAGGCGTGCCTGCTTCTTTCTCTCCTGGTGTTTTTCAAACGCCTTCTTGTCATCTTCCATGACCAGCTCTTTCGTCTTCCTCATGGCAAAAAGCAGCACACAGCGCACACTGGTCCTTTATGGGGGCATGAAAAGATAAGTTATATTCAGTGTTAAAAACCTGTCTGTATTTCTTTGTTGACACTGGTTGATGGGCGGCCCTCCTCTTTGCACTGCTGTATGTACAGGTCGTGCATCTTTTTCACCGTCAATCCGGGCTGTAGATACTTGCGTTGAGAGTCTTTCCTGGTATAATGTGACTCTACAGCGGGGAAGGACTCGATGTGTTTTCCTACCCCTTCAAAAGCTTCTTCACTGGCCTTGTTGTATGGCTTGCCACTTCCTCGGCGTTCCTTGCCAGTGAAAGCTCCGTTCGTGCTATTCTTTAAAGCATGGTCAACATAGGCTTCACCAAGTGCCAGTGTCGCCAAAAAGAACATCTTGCAGACACGTCGCTCTTGACCATCAACAATAAAAAAAAAACAAGGTGCGGCATCTCTGGCGTTTCTTGGGCACTGGCTTATTGTCTGCACCCAAAATACGGACAGTCTCTCTTTCTCTAACATGAGCACAAACAAAGTCTTTTTGGCGTTCGTAAGTGTCTAAGGCATAAAATGTCTGAAAGAAGTCTTGCCGATACTCCTCTGAGATACGATTATTGCAGTCGTATCTGCACTTGCTACAGTCGGTCTGCTGGACACGTTTGGGAGGAACAGTCTTGCCAGCCTGAGATATATACTCTTTCCCTTGCAAATGCAATGATTTTCTTACGTTTTGTTTCCATGCTTCTGGTTTAGATTTTTTCTTCCTGGAAAGATTTTTCTTAGGAGGCGTTTGGAAGAACCCTTGTTTCCTGGGTGTGATATTTGTTTTGTCCTTTGACTGCTGTTTTGTTGGGGTGGTGTTCACACTGTCGTCCATGGTAGGAAAACTCAGCCCTTCCCCCAGGCTTTCCCCATCGGTCAGATTGTGGTCTTCATTTGGCGTCGACTGGTGAGTGGGTTGGAAGTCCTCAGCCTCACCATCAGAGTCAGAGTGAATACAGACGTCACCCTGAGGCCCTGGTGTCTGCTGTCTGGCGTCGACTGGTGAGTGGGTTGGAAATCCTCAGCCTCACTATCAGAGTCAGAGTGAATACAGACGTCACCCTGAGGCCCTGGCGTCTGCTGTCTGGCGTCGACTGGTGAGTGGGTTGGACGTCCTCAGTCTCACCATTAGAGTTGGAGTGAAGTCTCACCATCAGAGTCAGAGTGAATACAGACGTCACCCTGAGGCCCTGGCGTCTGCTGTCTGGCGTCGACTGGTGAGTGGGTTGGAAGTCC
>BTPG01000002.1:127546557-127601557 GCA_036245525.1 Semisulcospira habei | reverse complement strand
GTTTCGACAAAATCGAAAGTAAAGAAATAGGCCTAAAGTTATTTGGCTCAGAGAGATCTTTAGTATTGGGCAAAGGAATTACTTTTGCTTTCTTTAGGCTGGAAGGAAACGTTCGGGGTTGATTACAAAGATTGTAAATATACGTCAGAGAATCAACAACATACGGGAGAGATAGTTTTAGTATTGCAGTAATAATGCCATCATGACCAATTGATCTCTTATTTCTTAGCTGAGATATGGTTTTACCAACGTGATAAATCGTCATAACAGGAATGTTGAAAATACTTGACTTAAGCTTTTCGGCACAGAATTTGTCAAGTATGTCTGATATCTGTGACGTTGTGTTTGGACAACTGTAAGTGTAATAGGACATCAGCACTAGCAGATAGGAAATGCGTATTAAATGTATCTGCTGAGACACTGGTGAGAGAGAGAGAGAGAGAGGCATTGACGATTCTTAATGAGCTTGGGGACAAAAGGTCGCGTGCGCGAAAACGAGGCTATCTGGGGCTTGACGCGCGACAGCAACATGGCGAGTGAAAGTGCAGAACGTCGAGACCTTAGAATTGTGCAGTATTTTAAGCATTAGCAAATATCTGACCATATATAAAAATCAGTCTCCTTAAACCAATCACAGCCATTTGCATTGAAGCTTGATTGAATTGTGTTCGAAGAAACTTGTCAGCGGACTGAGCATTCAGAAGATTGTGGTATTGATTTTTTCTACACATGAGAGATATAATTATAAATGTTTTGTCAAAGCTTACACGGAACTTGTAACATACTGAGTGCACACTATTTAAAAAAAAAAAAAGATTTGACAGCACATTAACATTGTTGGAGGGGTCAACTCGGTTATATTTTGTGAATTTAGCCAGCGATAAACAACACAGTTTGAATTCAATTATCGGCGGTTGTGGACCTACTTAGTGTTGTCCCATGCTGGGCCCCCCCCCCCCCCCCCTTTTCAGTTTGGTGAATTCAAGCGGCATGTGTGGGTGTGCGTCAGGTAGATAAATAAGCTAGCGGGTTAACACTATCTACAAGTGTTTGTCCTCTCTTAACCATTTCGCAGTTGGTAGCAATTTCAGAAGTGTTTTTCACAGGCATCATTTCAACCAAATCGATGCTGACAGCTAAAGGGTTAAAATTGTCGAAGTCAGAAGACTGCAGCAGAATAAACTTTATGACATTCATCACTCTGTGTGTGTGCGTGTGTGTGTGTGTGTGATTGTGTGTGTGAGTGTGTGTGTGTGTGTGTGTGTGTGTGTGTGTGTGTGTGTGTGTGTGTGTGGCAGCACTACTCAATCATCTACAGGGATCAGCTATGACATTTGAAGGGTAGTGCCAGGGTACATTCATGTGTTAAGCTGATCAGACAATACCCTTAAGCTATCACAGCTGATCCCCTGTTTTCTTGGAATCAAGATTGTAAGCCAAAACACGTGAGAACAGGCACCCAGCTTAAATTTTACAACAACAAAAATAAATGTTAACACAGCAGAACCTGTTCTGGCAATCACCATTTTTGCTAGAAGCGGAAAGTGGCCTTAAACATCTCCTGCTCTCTCGTAGGGCAAACAGTGTCACCCGGGCTGCAGCCACCTAAATGTTGGTCTGTAAAGACAGGTGATCTGCTGTAAGAATGGTCGCTCAAAACAGTTTCTGCTGTAGACCATAAAGTCTATACATGCAAGTTTCTCAGTCTCACACCCATCACACTTGCACATGCAGACGAGCAGACGAATTCGGATCAACCACTCCTTTCTCCGTTGAGTTTCGGTTGCTTTTGGAAAAGTATGAAATGAAAGTTTCGCGTTTTCATTATTCTGTGCTCTATTTGATGTACACACAGGAACAACGCAATCATGGTGTTTCGACTAATCTGCGCTTCGACTGCTCCTTCTCTGTCGCCATGAAAGTACTGTGTGCCCCTCCCACATGTTCCCCATATAGCCTCGCTTTCGATGCGACCTTCACCTCATGAATATTCGTTGAGAATGGTCCATGGGGGGGGGGGGGGGGGGGGGGGAGGGGGGGGGGGAGGGAGTTAGCTGGGTGGGCTTGTGAGCTTGTTCAGTTTCGCACACTGACTGACTAACAATTTCTGAAACCTGACGCCACCAGAGGCCGCTGAACATGAAAGCGATAGACCAAAAGATGCGAAAGAAAGTACCACACACTTCTGTCACACGAGAAACTAAAATATTTTCGAACCGATAATAAATTTTTCACTCGCATTGGTAGAATAAATGTACGCAAAGAGCACTTCAGTCCTGTGACCTGCAAGATGCGCAGGTTCTCAGGAGCCGCTGCCGGCAGTTACAGCTGACGTCAGCCCGAGGACCTTTGCTTTCTGGGCTGTGAAACAAGCGACTGATTTTCGGCAAAATCTCTTAACCCTTATCATTCGGAATACACCAGTGTGTGAAATAAGTGTGACTAAAATAGTTCAAGGGTGGTGCCAGAATAACTTGGCGCCTCTAGGCGCCAAGCTATTCTGGCACCACCCTTGAACTAAAGTTATTGGTCTATATCCTTATCTGTAAGTACTATAATGTAGCTTGCATAATGCATGGCAGTGTACAAATGTGAAGCTTTTAACCTCAGTATGATAGGGGTTAATAAAACATCCGTCTTCTTCTGGGAGAACGATGAAAATTTCAATTTACATGCATTCCGATTAGATCAGAAAGTAGCACAGATTTTTCAGAGCGCCTGCGGTCGCATGGGCGCCATTTGTATCTGTGCGAGTCTGGCAGATGCCATGGGTCTGTCGGCTGAGGGATTACTATGCTTCAAACACCCTGCATTCCCTTGTAGTTCCTGCGAGTCATAAATTCTGCACTCTTTCGGGGAATTTACTGAACACTTCAGTCTTGGACTGAGCGACAGACGTCACATTGGTTGCCTCCCTCGATTCGCTGAGCTGATAAGCGCAGCGAATTGAGGGAGACAACCAGTGTGCGCCAGATATATCTCATGCTGGAAGAGACCGGTCCCATAGACCTCCTTAAACGGAGGAAAACATAGGGTGTTATTAGCTTTATGACTGTCTGTCAAGCTTTTTATTATTCGTGCTTGTCACTGTTTGTGGAAACTTGTTGAGTGCGGCCGTTTGCGCCGTGAATAGCTTGTGTGCTGTAAATTTTATCCACAGAGCCACCTGGGGTCTGCGGAATGTTTTTGAGCGGTTATTTCCCTTTGGTAAAGTCCTTTGCGTTGCGGCTATTACCCTACGGTGACTGACGTGCTGATTAGTATGCATTTTTGCAGTTATCGAGTCGGGCCGGCAGGTACTCGGCTGATGTCAGCCTGTATTGGCGTTTGCCTCAGTGATTTGGTAAAAGTTCTGTCCTAGGAAGGCAAAAGACTTTGTTTTCATCCCTACGTCGCACGACCAATCCCTTTAGCGCAAACTGTACCAGACATGACCGAGCTACAAAAACCCTCAGTTGTAGAGACAACTGAATGGCGGATTTCTTGTAGCTCTCTTTGTGACACATCTTGGATGCGAGTTTTGTTCAATAATAGATCACCAACACGTTCTAAAGTAAAAAGTTACTTAATGTTGTTCGAAACTGACAACGAGCACACTCAGTACTGGAGACGGCAACGTCATGAAATATTTTAAAATTACGTCATAAGTCTATTATGTATAAATGCATATTCTTTTCACGTCAGTCAGGTCTGGCGTGATCCAGGTTAGCAGATGTCTTCTTGATTTCTTTTACGAAAATAGTGGAGGAATGAAAACAAATACGTTATTGGTCACAGCAGGGGCTTGCTGCCCGGACCGGCCCTTGTGGGCCTTCGGGAGGTCAAAGGAACCATTGTACCCCTCAGGCATTCGGCCTTCGGGGTACAATGGTTCCTTTGACCTCCCTCACGCCTACAAGGGTCCGTATAGCAACCCCCTGCTATAACATATAGTATTTTATGCCGTGTGTTATATTTAAAATGTCAGGCGCCTTTACACAATGCAATGGTCTTTTGTCTTTTGTCTTCTCTGGGCAGAGTTGATTTTTGTCAATCCATCTACGTGTTCCGTCCATCCACCAACCTTTTTTTTTTAAAAATATTACCCATTACATCCTGAGGCTGATTTTTTTTGTAATTTGCTTTTTGTCCAAAAAAGCTACATTACATATTACGAGACAGATCGACTATGATAGTTCAAGGGTGGTGCCAGAATATCTTGGCGCCTCAGGCGCCAAGCTATTCTAACACCACCCTTGAACTATAATAGTCAAATTTATTTCAAGGAATAGTGTATCAGGACGAAAAGGGTTAATGAAGAAGAATTAGAAGGAAACATACACAAAGAGATCGAACAGCCTTTTACATGAAGATCTACGCCTCTTAATGTGTCCAATCTAAAACGGTGAGGAGGGGGAGGGGGTTGATCCAGGGAGGAGGGGTGCCCGGGGGAGAGGAGGGTGGGTAGGGAGGGGACATTTTTTTAAAAGGAAGCGAGGTAAACTGAGAAATTGAGGTGTGTGTGTTCTCGCTGGTATCGGGTGTGAGCTATCAAACATCGAGTGACTTCCACTTTCAAGAGGCATAGAACTTCATGTGCCGCACCAGCTGCGTGGGCCCATATGAATCTGTGTTTTTCGCTACCAGAGCTCGGCCTTACTTACATCATCTCAACTTCCAGGAAAGGCAGACGGCCAGTACAGACGGGACATTTGGACAATGCCACTCGTTTATATGAGGACATATCTGGAACCGATCAACGCTAGCAAGAGGCATAAATTCTCATGAGCCCCTGCAGGATGCAGAGGCCCATGAGAATCTATTTCTCTTGCAGACAGTAGCGGTTGGTTAGGGACTCAACTCAATGCGTGCGGTCCGTGGCGCACACGTGCAACGCGTTGAGCGAGGAACCTCGCAGCCTTCAATTAGACCCAAGACATCGTAATTATGGGCGTGCGAAGCCGCTGCGTTAAGCGGGTATTCAAAGAATCTAGATGGAATCTGCTTCTGAAGGGTCTTCGGTTTTTCTAGAAGAACCCACCTTCGTCTGCAGGATGCGCACACCCTCATGCCTCCTTTCAAGCCTGCAGAGGCTCACAAACAGTACGCCTTTTTGTTGGGGAGGGTAGTCCACGTTAAACGTCTGTGTGTCCTGGCTGCCGTACGAGGTTATCTTGGGTTCTGTCTTTTGAAGGCTTCACGGTTTCTCGTCGAAAACCCCCGTCGTGTCTGCAAAAAAACAAATACCTTCATAAGTGCCTGTCTCTTGTTCTGCAACATTCGACCAGTATACATCTCTGTTCAACAGAGCGAGGAGATTATCTCAGAATCTGCCTGGTGAAGCCTTGATTTTTTGGTCTGGACAGAACCATTAACAGTCTGAGAAGAGGCATACATTTTCATGAGCCCCAGGACCCTCTACTACAGGGGCTCATTGCAGTGAGCCCGTGCACGGCTTTGCGCGCGCCCACTGCGGCCGACGTCAGGCCGATGGTCTTTGAGTTACTTAAGAATGCTTTCCTCCTCCTCCACAAGGCTCAGCGTCGTCTACATCGTTCTTGCATCGGTGCAGGAGGTCGCATCGTCTCGGGATCTGCTTTTGAAAGGTTTGGATTTTTTTTTTTTTTTTTTTTTTTGTTTTTTTGTTAGGAAATCCTTACTTTTAGCAAAGAGAGACAAACATTCTCATGAGCCCCGCACAAGACAAAACTATGTCCACGTTTTACCTCTTTCTGGCGCGGTGTGGAGGAGGTCATCGATACGGAATCTGCTTTTGAAGGGTTTTAGGTTTCCGTCGGTGGCCCGCTCCCTGGCTTTCGACACGGGTAGAAATCGCGCCCAGCTGGGCGGATGACGATAACGCACGCAGACAGCTGCGCGCGAGCGGTGCACGTGAAAAAGGCTCGTGCAACGCTTAGGCTGAAACCACAAGGACCTTCTCCGTCTGAAAAAAAAAACCCGCAGAAGTGGAGAGAAGAACTAGGAAACTAGGGAAACACAACTGACCGTACAGCAAGAGTTGAAGCTTTCGTCGAGAAGGGGCTCTAACATCTAAGATGGAAGTAAAAAGTGTAGATCTTTTATCAGCAAGAGGTATAGATTCTCATGAGCCCTTGCGAATGCATGGGCTATTGTTAATCTATGCCTTTTGCAGGCTAAAATGACACTGGACCAGCTTCAGAACTGTCACGAGCTTTTGAAACATGTAGAGGAGCATGCACGTCTGTGTCCATTTGCAGACAGAAGGGGCTCGCTGTTGGAGCGTCAGTGAAAACTAAAAAGCAAGACGCTAATACCGAAACAAAGTAAAAGCTAGGGGTAAATATGTGAAAAGTGGTGGCTTGGAGGTGTTTGTGAGAATTGAGTAGAATCGTTCAGTCAGATTGGTGGTTGTGGGAGCCTGGCCGGGGAAGGGGGTGGGGGTGTGGATGCGGGGGGGGGGGGGGGGGAGAGAGAGAGAGTGGCAGGTGGAGGTGGGATGAAGGGTAGATGGTCGAGGTTGTGTTTAGGGTGGATGAAGATAGGGAATTCTGCTGCAGATGGTTTGATGACGATATTTGTGCTGTTTCTGTGATTCTTGACATTACTGCTCTAGGCTGTAAGGTCTAGAATCATAGACTGCGCACTTTTTATCTGTTGCACCGGTCTCGTGTATAAAAGGTTTCTTTACACGCCCGTGGGGTGGGGGGGGGGGGGGAGGCTACAGGGACTCTATTTTACACTGATGCCTGAGATTAGTTGGGGAGATCAAGCTGGCTTGAAAGGTTAACACCTTCACAGCAGAGACAAAAAAGGCGAACGTGATCCAACTGCAAGAAGCATAGATCCTCATGAGCCCCCGCGACAGCGGAGGGCTCATGAGGATCTATGCCTCTTGCTGAGACCACTTTGTATTCATGATTTTTTTTGGACCGTTTTGGCTTTTGGTCGATGAATGAAACAAGATTTCAGAAACATTTAAGTGGCAGGGAAGGGGTTGAAACCCTTTGAAGAACCGTGTCAAGGGGCCGCTAGGGGAGGTAGAGGGGGGGTTGTGGTGGTGGTGAAGGACTGGCTACTGGCTTGAATGACAGGACTGTGACGTAGCGGTACGGGGGAATATGGGCGGAGTGGAATGACAGAAAAATGAAACACTGAAATGTGTTAGGGCTGTTGTTGATGACGATGGTGGTGACTGAATGAAAGGGGGGGGGGGGTGTGCTTTTAACCCATTACATCCTGAGGCAGATTTTTTTAAATTGCATATTGTCCTATGAAGGTTACATTACAGACTGCTTAGGAGATAGATCAAGCATTTTAGTTCAAGGGTGGTGTCAGAATAGCTTGGCGCCTGAGGCGCCAAGCTATTATGGCACCACCCTTGAACTATCATAGTTAAACTAATTTCAAGCAATGGGTGTGTCAGGATGAAAAGGGTTAAACGGGAAAGGGGGAGGGGGGTATGGGAGTGGGGGGGGGGGGGTGGAGGGCACTATTTGGAAAAGGGGAGGGTGTGGAACTTGGGAGTGGATGTGGTGATTGGTGGGGATGAACTGCAGCCACAGCGTATACATGTTTGTGTTGACTAACAAGTCACATAGTAATGATTCCGTCCGACAAGAAAACAAAGAACAAGGGACATAGACTCTCATGAGCCCCTGCAGGGGGCTTACACCAGTAGCGTAACGTCTTCGGGCCCACGAAGGCCGCAGTGGGCACGCGCACGTCCGTGCGCGGGCCCACTGCGGCCGTCGTGGTCCCGAGGACCTTTGCTTCCAGGATCAGTAGAATCCATCCCTCTTGTAGATCTACATGGACAGGATTGCTAGGGGAGGGACGTGGCTGGAGGGGTGGGGTGGGGGTGGGGGTGGGGGGGGGGGGGGGAACTGTAACTCACGGTGTGTGAGGTCTGTGAGAAATGATCGTAATTTAGGGCTGGGTGTGAACGTGAGAAAAAAAACATCAAACCGCTGACAGCTGTTGACCTCTTTCTCAAATTTGTTTGAATATCCAAGCGGATCAGGATTCTGTTGTTGTTGTTGTTGTTGTTGTTGTTGATGATGGTGAAAATGAATCACCTTCACGATCCACCCGCAAGAGACATGGATGAACTGGGTATGCCCTAAAATCGTGATGCGTCACTGGCCTTTTTTTTTTTTTTCAGTTTTCTTGATTCCTGGTTGCAGATTTTTCATCCTTGTGATGCGCGAAAGAAGTGTTCGTCGTGCGGCAACGTGAAATCCAGAATATGCGTGATCCGTGAAAACGTCCTGGTTGTTTCGTGAAACTTGAAAACACTGTTGCCGCACTGTACATTGCACTCAGAAGTCCCCCCTCCTCCCTCCTCCCCTTCCCCTCGCCCCCACCACCCCCTCCCCACTCCGCCCCCCCCCCCCCACACACACACACACACTCCCCTATGGCCCCTCACGGTGTTTAACTGACGTGATTTTCTTGACAGTTAAAGAACATTGTAAAATCTGTCTACATTCACCATCAATATTGTAAGAAAAACTTTTTTAAAAGAAAAACATCACACACACACACACACACACACACACACACACACACACACACACACACACACACACACACACACACACACACAAAAAAAAAAAAAAAAAAAAAAAACACGCTGACTGACTGAACACACGTCGCCAAATTTCATTTTCATTTTATTAGAACTGTTTTATTTCTCAGGGGGTGCGGTGAGGACGAAAAGGGAGGGAGCAACCAAAATGTCGGTCGAACTATCTCTAAAATTAAAATCTCATCGTCAGTAAAATCAGAAATCTTTATTTTTATTTCCCTGCAGCACTCTGATCCGCTGTTTTACAAGGTTTACAACCCAAATTAGTCGTAACGCCATCTTTATTGGTGTCCATGTTTGTAAACTGCCTCAATTAGACCCCCGATCATGGGTCACAGAGCGAGATAGGTGCTTGACAGAGGGACACAATCGCACAGTCTAACTCCTGTCTAAGTGTTCAGGTCCTGGGTCTGGAAGCGAACACTAAAAGCCTACAAGAGATCCAGATGTTCATGGGTCTTTGGCAGCCTGTTGGAGTTCATTGGGGGTATATCTATTCGCCCTATGTGCAACTTGCTTTATCAGGTGAATGATTGCAACGGACGTTCGAACAACCATGGAGTAGGTAAGGTTGAAAAATCTGCGAGAAACAGAAACATGTGCAAGAGACATGGATCTTCATGAGCCCCCGCACCTGCGGGGACTCATGAGGATCTATGCCTCTTGTAGAAATCACTGCAAAAATACTTTACACCATAGCTCCTCCAACGGACGGGGCAAAACTGTCTTGCAAACATTCATATGGAGATGTCAAAGTCTACGAGAAAAACTCGTCTGCAATAGGCATAGATCCTCATGGGTCCCCGCGAATGCGGGGGTTCATGAGGATCTATGCCTCTTTCAGATGCCATTTACACCAACGGACCGTTGGCGAGGAGGGGGTGGGTACCTAAACGGGCGTTTAAAACAGTTGCGGTGGGAAGGTATAACAAGTCTTCGAGAAGCCAGCTAGGTCGTCTGCGTCAAGATTTATCGCAGCGATAATGTCTGCGCCAACAGATGGCAGCACGATCTTATCTCTAACAACACATGTAACGATTAAGATGTCTTACCTCCCCTTATCGCGGCTTTTCTTTTTTTAACAGCTTTGGAACATTTGTGCCGGGGAGAGTAAAAGGGACATTTTGTGTGTATGCAAGAGATTGAAGATTCTCATGAGCCAGCGCAAATGGAACTCACACTCCCGCCAAAGACACTGTACAGGTGTGAGTAGCAACAGTGGTGAGGTTTCGTTTGCAAAGAAAGACTACAAAAAAAACAAAAACAAAAAACGAAGGACAGCGAAATCTTAGGGCATTGCCAGCATCTGGATAGACAACACTCCATACATCTCCAAGAGGCATAGATCCGAGGGCTCATGAGGATCTATGCCTCTTGGAGATGTTGGGAGTGTTGAGTTGTCTATGCTTAGTGTACCACTGAGTTGATTTATCGCCGTGATCATTCGCTCTCGTTCGTTGTTTGGAGTCGTTCGTGGCAAGCCAAACCTCACTGACTAGAATGACACTACCGCGGTAGCGAATCAAGGGAGACAACCGGTGTGGTTCGAGCTGTGCGTCTATATATGTATCTATTCGGTCCGTGGTGCAGTGGTAAAGGCGCCTGCCACCAATGCTAAAGGTGCGAGGTTCGATACCGGTTTCCGACGTCGGACCTCTAGTGTCACCGTTAACGAGCAACAAAGCTGGTCAAAGAATGTAGAAATAGGACTTATTCAGACAGACTCAGATACTTTGGATTACACTCCTTACGCGGACGTAGAATACGTGGAGACTTAATCCAAGTTTTTAAAATTTATAATGGCATCGACGACCTAAAGTGGAACGACTTTTTTGCAACACCATTCTGTGACAGAACCCGAAATTCTGAAGGAAAAATCTTTGTACAGCACTGTAACACTAACCTGCGGAAGTTTTGTTTTACTAACAGAGTTGCCATTGTTTGGAATGACCTACCAGTTTCATTAAAAAAGCATCTAATATAAATTCTTTTTAAAACCAGCTGGACGAATTACCAACATTTAAAGAGATTTTTTATTCCTATGATGAATGATTTTATAGGAAAATTGCATGCATAGCAGACCCATAAAAGAAATAAAGAAAGAAAGGACATTTATAAAGGCCTCACGGCCTATTTTGTCCTCACAATACTACTACTACTACTAATTCGGGCGGACCGCCGGGGGTTCTTTCTCCCGGTACTCCGGCTCTTCCTCCCCCTCCACTTTGGTACCGGTTTCAGGCCACTTTATAAATTTCAAATAAAAACGATACAAATTTCAGAAACCACAGTAGCTGAGCTGACCCTTCGCACCACGTGAATGTCCTGTGCTTGTCTTGTACTGTGTTTGTCTTCAGAGTGATTGCGTGTGTGTCACGTGAGCGTGCGTGTTGAGTTCAGCTCGCGGCACTTTGAGCCGACTTCGCGAAATTGGGTAAAGCGGTTATATAATAACCGGTTATATTATTATTATTATCTCTGCAGGTGATGAGATTCAGTTGTCTGGTGTAATAATTATGTCTACTTCTTTCTTTCTGCAGTGATCTCAGCCTAAACCTCTAAAAAGCGGTGCCTTGTCAGTACTCTGAGTAATGTAACCCCATGCTACAGTGGAAAGACTGAGTAATGTAACCCCATGCTACAGTGGAAAGACTGAGTAATGTAACCCCATGCTACAGTGGAAAGACTGAGTAATGTAACCCCATGCTACAGTGGAAAGACTGAGATTCCTCCACATAATAGTGGAGTTTAATTAACTCATTCGAGACGTGCCGCCTCCGGATATGCGGCATAAGCCGCATATCCGGAGTCGGCACGTCTCGAATGATTTAATAAATAAATAAATAAATAAAAACTAGAAGTATCTGCAACAGTAGAAACTATGTATGAAATATATTCAGTGTTGCCTCAAAAAGTGATTGGAGGGGGGGGGGGCGCGGGGGGCGCGGGAGGAGGGAATTCGCAAAAACAAAAAATCAAGTGACTGTTGTTTGGTAAACGTGACGTCACTTTTTACGGCCCGCATTTAAAACCTACAGTTTTCAACATAACCGTGTCGCACAGAATCTCATTTGAAAGATCTGAGCGGAGCGGGCCGTGCGTTTTGAACAGATATGACTGACTAAACACGTGTGCTGATGTGTGATGTTAGAATTTACAGCTCAGGGCCGTGAGGTCCAAAGTCACCGTCACCAGCACACACTCCGACCAGAAGGCACTGACTCATTCCAGGCGCCCCGCCTCAATAGCTGCGAAAGTGCGGGCCCACCAAGGCCGACGGCGGCCCGAGGACACTTTAATTTGCGGCTGAGAAGGCTCAGCGAGCGACATAGGAAGGTGCATACCGCCCTCAGCGTAAACGTGTCCCTACGCATCTAATAATAATAATAATAATAATAATAATAATAATATACCGTTATTATATAGGCGCTTTTTCTCAATTTATGTTCAAATCGACTCAAAGCGCCGCGAACTGAAGCCCAACACGCACACTCACGTAACGGACACGGATTTACGCCATTTAAGACAAACACAATACAAGACAGACGAAGGGCCAGTTCAGCTACTGCTGAAGTTACAGCATGAATCTGGCTTTCTGTCCCTATTCACTAAACTAGTATAAGGGACTAGCTGGCTAACATGGTATTGGGGGAAACGTGGGGGGGGGGGGGGGAGGGGGCCGAGGTTAAGATTAGCTAAAAGGGTCAGCGGTCAAAGCCGCAGACCAATAAAATTAGTTAAAGAGTTTTTCGATCGCTTGTATTTGAAATTTGTAAAGTGGCCTGAAACCGGTACCAAAATGTGTGCGTCCAGATGAAGTCTACAGAAGGAAAAGATATTAATTTCTACCAGCTACAGGTACACATTTTCATGAGCCCCTGCATCTATAGGGTAGCATGAGAACCTATGCTTCGTGCAGATGGAGCCAGCTGTGCTTTCCGCTCTGTTAGATGTCCAAAGCGATCGTGAACAAATCCGGGTTTGTCTCACGCTGCAGATGAAAATCGCGTTCATTCTAACAGCAAGAGGCATAGATTCTCATGTGCACTTGCATCTGCTGGGGCTCATGAGAATCTATGCCTCTTGCAGATGGGCGCGGACTGCTCCAGAGATGCCGCAAGCGAGATAACCGAAGCAAGGGATGCTGGCGGAAGCCGGGTAGAAATCCGAGAGATGTCAGTGGAAGGAACACTTTTGATGAGGCGGACAACAAAGGGACGGAAGGTGTGAGGAGGTCACTGTAGGCGGAAGTCAGCGGCGGAAGAATGGGGACATCAGAAAATAATCCCCCGCCAAGACACAGAACTGAACGATTAATTCAGAAGTGGAGAATTTTTTCGAACGACAAGAAAAATAAACGAAACCAAACAAAAAAAAAAAAACCGCAAAATCGGTCAAACATTCGATCGATCAATCAAGGTATCTATCCATTCCGTCATCCATTCATTTGGTCATCCACCCAGCTGTCCATCCATTTATCCATCCATTCATCCATCAATCCATTCATCAATCCATTCATCAATCCATCCATCCATTATTAATTACTGTCATGTTTCCTTGGCACTGATTTTTCTGGCACTGGGCCCACTTCCCAGTACGTAAAGGCCATCGGGCCGACCGTTGGCCCGATGGCCTTTTGCGCATTGAGTTGTCTCTCAAACCGGAGGTCTTTCACTGTTACACCCCTCCCAGGTATTTGCGCATTGGGTTATCTCTCAAACCGGAGGTCTTTCACTGTTACACCCCTCCCAGGTATTTGCGCATTGAGTTATCTCTCAAACCGGAGGTCTTTCACTGTTACACCCCTCCCAGGTATTTGCGCAGTTTCTTCGATAACAAAAATCTGCGGATTTCCACAGTAAGTACACAATGATTTGGGCAGAGATCATTTCCACAGTAAGTACACAATGATTTGGGCAGAGATCATTTCCACAGTAAGTACACAATGATTTGGGCAGAGATCATTTCCACAGTAAGTACACAATGATTTGGGCAGAGATCATTTCCACAGTAAGTACACAATGATTTGGGCAGAGATCATTTCCACAGTAAGTACACAATGATTTGGGCAGAGATCATTTCCACAGTAAGTACACAATGATTTGGGCAGAGATCATTTCCACAGTAAGTACACAATGATTTGGGCAGAGATCATTTCCATTCCAAGGACCAATACTGAGCTTCCCAGATCCTTGGGGCACAAAGAATGAGGTGCTGTTTTTGTTTTCCGTCCTGACATGATTGTCAGTGTTCATGTATTCGGTCGTATTCTGTTTTTGTCGTAACGATGATGATCTTGTGGTTTTTGCTTGACAATTTATTTTGTAGTATTTTATTGTTCGTTTGTACGGCGCCTAGAGATTTTCATCATGTATATGCGCCTTATAATTCTGTATTATTATTATTATTATTATTATTATTATTATTATTATTATTATTATTATTATTATTATTATTATTATTATTATTATTATTCGTATTAGTATTGTTGTTTTTTTCTAATTTTCCCCCCTCCCCAGTATTTTCATTTGTATATGTACTACTGGCAACATTTGTACGAAATGTAGCACAAACTTTCTCCGTGTTTAACTAAAATACCGAAAGTGGATCCACCACCTGCTCTAGTTACAACAGTCTTATGTATGTTCACCTGCTCTAGTATGTTCACCTGCTCTAGTTACAACAGTCTTATGTATGTTCACCTGCTCTAGTTAGAACAGTCTTATGTATGTTCACCTGCTCTAGTTACAACAGTCTTATGTATGTTCACCTGCTCTAGTTACAACAGTCTTATGTATGTTCACCTGCTCTAGTTACAACAGTCTTATGTATGTTCACCTGCTCTAGTTACAACAGTCTTATGTATGTTCACCTGCTCTAGTTACAACAGTCTTATGTATGTTCACCTGCTCTAGTTACAACAGTCTTATGTATGTTCACCTGCTCTAGTTACAACAGTCTTATGTATGTTCACCTGCTCTAGTTACAACAGTCTTATGTATGTTCACCTGCTCTAGTTACAACAGTCTTATGTATGTTCACCTGCTCTAGTTACAACAGTCTTATGTATGTTCACCTGCTCTAGTTACAACAGTCTTATGTATGTTGCGCGACTCCGTGGGAAAAAAACGGTTAACAAATTTCACAGTATGTTTTTTTTTTTTTTTCTGGACGGACTACGGAATGTACAGTCAAGTACCGAAACCATAAGGAAACCTCCTTTATCTGAGGGACGCAGGCGGATATAATAATAATGAGATCTTTTTCTTACCAGGGTCTATCAGTCTGGAATGATCTTCCTAACTCATTGAGACACAGTGAGTCTAGTGCCAGTTTTAAACACAGTCTTAATACCCATCTTTTCCCAACTTGATTGTCAGTGTTCATGTATTTAGTCATTTTCTGTTCTTTTATGTAATTGTACATGTGTCTTTGGTTTTGTCACCTTTTGTGTAATATTATCTTGTTCATATGTACGGCGCCTAGTGCATCTTACCATGTATAGGCGCCTTATAAATCTCCCTTATTATTATTATTATTATTATTATTATTATTATTATTATTATTATTATATTATTATATAACCCTTTAGTGCTAAGACACCCTTGGTGTAAGCCAAAAACCCAGCGTTCAAAAGACCTTTGGTTCGCCGTCGGACTCAGTCGGCCCGCGCACGCCTGTTGTGTAGTATTTTATCTTTCGTTTGCAAGAGGATTTTTTTAAAGACAAGCACAACACGATTTTTAATTTTTCAGGTTTTTCAAAGTAGACAAACAAACACAAATGTACTTATTTTTACATTGGTACAAAAAGTCGCTTATCAGTAAATCTCCATGGGTCCGGCACGTCTCGAAAGAGTTAACGGTAAAGCCCATGAGGATCTATGCCCCTCAGTGTGGCAGATGGGAAGTATTTGTTTTCCACCAGGCAGTACGGTAACATTAGTTACCTACATCTGGCGATGGAAACGCAATATCCTGAACACGGATTGTCCACACTAATTCCTCGACTACCCGCACGCAGCCAACACCAAGAAACTGCGTGGGCTCATGAGGGACTATGCATCTTGATGGAATCATTATGATCTACGTTTCTCAACGGGGGATGGGTTATTTTGTAGAGCGAACCCTGTCACTACCAAGGGTGGCAGATTATATATCTGAAATCTTAGTTCATTCAGCGCCGGAGAGCTCTGTCCGTCCCAACAACATAGATACAAGGTCACGTTGTGTCGGCAAGAGACTGATAGATCTTCATGTGGGGGCTTGTGAGGATCTATGTCTCTTGCAGTTGGATTCTTTCTTTCTTTTCTTTTATTTCAGTTCTTTTTTTTTTTTTTTCTTCTTTTCTTTTCGTTGATCTCCGATGGTAGTAGAAGTCAATTTTACTCACATTGCCAGTGCTCTCTCTCTCTCTCTCTCTCTCTCTCTCTCTCTCTCTCTCTCTCTCTCTCTCTATTTTATTTTTTATTATTACTTTTTATTCTTTCTGATGGTGGGGGGGGGGGGGGGTGGTATGGGAACTTATATATATTTTATCTTTTGCTGTATCGTCTGATGTATTTTTATATGTGTAGAGTAGCAGGACAGTTTGGAAGATAGGCATTGCTATGCCTAAAACTTTTTATCCTGAATAAAAACGTCTGTCTGTCTGTCCGTCCGTCCGTCCGTCCGTCCGCCCGCCCGCCCGTCCGTCTCTCCCCCTCTCCGTCTCTCCCCCTCTCTCTGTGCAGAGCAAAGACCTGTCCGTAATTACGGGTAAAGTTGAGAGTTTGGGGCAATGAGAAAACATCCTGGGTGGCAAAAAACGACTATGCTCTGTGACCATCTGTAGGCTGAACGACTGATGATTTCCTTCAGATGAGGAGTACATAATTATAAAAAGCTACTGATGAGGAAAACACAAGGAGTGCTATGGTCGATCTGAGTGTTATGTTAACCCCTTCACTTCCGAGAAAATGTGAACCGCGAGATCTATGCCTCTTGCTGAGGTTTCATTCCGTCCGTGTCCGTTGGCCAGGCGTGGCTTTTGGTCGTTCAGTGAACACAGATTTCAGCAACATAATTTACGTCTCTCGGCAGGGATGGGGTTAATTGTAGGTATCGTCGTCAGAGGATGATTAATGCCCCCCCCCCCCTCCCCCCCCCCCCCCCACACACACACGCACCCGTCGGGAAACGACAATAATTATGATAAAAGAAACACACAACCACCACTAACAACAACAACAACGACGACAAGAACAACTACAGAACCAACTATATATTAAACGTGAAACAATAGTTATGCTGATCTATGCAACAATCATGGATTCAGTAAGGGCTGAACGTTCTAGCAATCGTTATGCACCTGGAGCGAAGACATTCTAGAAATAAGTTAATGGTTTACAGAGGCTTAGTGTTCGTTTCAAACGCACTCTTCTCTACAACAAAGCGAATGTGCAAAGGCATGGATCATCATGAGCTCCCCCAAGCCGCGTTGGCATCATGAGGATCTGTGCCTCTTGGTAACCCAATTTACACCCTTAACCCGTTCACTGCCAGTGACCACGAAATGCGCGTCAGTCTGAACCCAATGGACACTCACCCTGCGTTTGACATTCGCGTGAAGAACACAGTGCAACTCAGTAGGACCACAAACTCGGAACGTAGAACTGAACAAACAAGACTGCGACACAAATCCTCACGAGCCCCCGCGACTGCGGGAGATCATGAGGGTTTATGTCTCTTGCAGATGGCTGGTAGCGTTCGCCTTTGCCCGGCCGGGAGTTAAAGGGTTAACGTTGGTCCTCGTGCGGGAAGTTTTATACACGTACGCCATTCAGCCCGTTATATACGGCCGCCGGAACGCAGAAGTGAGTGAGCCTGTTGCGTTTGCGTTGCACGTGCGAAGTATTTCCGACTGCGCCGATTTCGCGCCAAAATTGCCCGGCTCTTTTGGCAGGGCGAGTTAAAAGGAATGTCGGAAACATATGTGCTGACTGAGAACCTTGGCATGTGTACGGCGAGATTTGTGGGTAAAGCTTAACCCATTGCGCCCCGGCGCCCTACAGCAGGAGATGGATCGACCATGATAATTCAAGGGTAGTGCCAGATTAGCTTGGCGCCTGACGGCGCCATGCTAATCTGGCACTACCCTTGAATTATCATGGTCCATTTATCCGGTTTCTGCAACTGGCACATAGCCGGTAGGTGACACCTTAAAAACTGAGCTGGGAAGAGCGGCCGTGGGGTTAAATGGGTTAACGCCAGCATATATGACAATTGTGTGGGTGCACACCGCTATAGTGTGGGTGCACACTGCTATAGTGTGGGTGCACACCGCTATAGTGTGGGTGCAGACCGCTATAGTGTGGGTGCACACCGCTATAATGTAAATGCCTAGTTTTGTACATTTTTTAAAAATTATTATTATGCGACACTTACCCTGAAAACTCATATGCAGTTCTGTCTAGACAGCTGTCTAAAATTTAAGCCCGATAATATTTCATAAGTTTAAAGGACAAGTTTAATACAGTCGATCTGCCGTCATGTGGCAAACACCAGCATGTCCATTACATAACAATCAAAATAATTATCGCTGTTCTCAAAAATGAACATATTGGCGTTTGCTAAATGAGGGCGGAGCTGTACACATTTCAGCTGCATTCCCCACAACAGTTTTTCTTTTGTTAAACTTGTGCTCATTTCAAAAACAGTTTCTGAAGTATTAATCTGTGCACGCCATATAGAAACCTTGGGACCGAACCAAGATTCTGTGACTCCTACACCGACCTTCTGCCATCTTGATGATGAAACCTGTCGTAACTCATTCTACCCCAGACACACCACAGCAAGATGAGGATCGACCATGATAGTCTGTGTCCTGCACTTCAATGCAGTCTTCAGAGGACAATGGCAAAAATTGGGGATTTCGGTGTTGGGGTAGAATGAGTTAAAGAATCTAAGCGCTCCCAGAGCAGACGAAGATCAACAACCAGATATCCAGACGTACGTGTGTGTGTGTGTGTGTGTGTGTGTGTGTGTGTGTGTGTGCGTGTGTGCGTGTGCTGTGTGTGCGTGTGTGTGTGTGTGTGTGTGTGTGTGTGTGTGTGTGTGTGTGTGTGTGTGTGTGTGTGTGTGTGTGTGTGTGTGTGTGTGTGTGTGTGTGTGTGTGTGTGTGTGTGTGTGTGTGTGTGTGTGTGTGTGTGTGTGTGTGTGTGTGTGTGGTGTGTGTGTGTGTGTGTGTGTGTGTGTGTGTGTGTGTGTGTGTGTGTGTGTGTGTGTGTGTGTGTGTGTGGTGTGTGTGTGTGTGTGTGTGTGTGTGTGTGGTGTGTGTGTGTGTGTGTGTGTGTGTGTGTGTGTGTGTGTGTGTGTGTGTGTGTGTGTGTGTGTGTGTGTGTGTGTGTGTGTGTGTGTGTGTGTGTGTGTGTGTGTGTGTGTGTGTGTGTGTGGTGTGTGTGTGTGTGTGTGTGTGTGTGTGTGTGTGTGTGTGTGTGTGTGTGTGTGTGTGTGTGTGTGTGTGTGTGTGGTGTGTGTGTGTGTGTGTGTGTGTGTGTGTGTGTGTGTGTGCGCGCGCGCGCGTGTGTGTGCGATAATGCCTCCTAACGAGTGGCTACGGTTGTTATTTTGTTCATAACTGCGTAATTATATCACGTTGTGTCCGTTTATGGCACTGAACGGGTTAACGGTCTAATTGTACCACCGGATGGTTCAAGGGTAGTTCCAGATTAGCTTGAATTACCATAGTAGATCTAATGCATCGGTTACATTGTCGTTAGATGACGCCTCCTAAATTTGGCTCTTTTTTTTTTTTTTTTGGTGCGGCCTACAGGTTAAAAGAGTCAAACCCCTCTTTCACAATAGACATACAACATGCAAACAAGAAAACAATGAAGTACTTAGGTCAGCGTGCGTTGCAGAGCCTGAGCCCCCTTGAGCGAGATGTCCTTGAAGCACCGCTTGCGGGTGATGGCGTTCCTGCTGCTGCTCATGTGCTGATCGTGGTGGGATCGCGTTCGCAAAGTGCTGGTCCTGCTAGCCTACCTGGTGCGGGTCAAGCCAAGTCCGTACAGACAGGAACACAATTGTTACGTGGTAGTCGCAGTCGTAGTATGAGACAATCACACCAGACGTACGAACGTAGGGTTCTTGTAAAGAAACTTCACTCGGCAGCTGCAACTCGTCACACGTGGCACAAAGTTGTAGACCACACTGGAGTAACAGTTCTAACAATACTTTATTCTCACGATGCACTCTCAGCACACTGCGTCCACAAATGCATCCACACTGATACACTGTCTCCTCTACAATGCATCAACACTTTTGACACACTGGGTCTCTCATTCAATGTACGCACATATTTCCTAACATCATCTTTTATACTATTACAGATTTCCAGAATAATTCAGCAAATTCACACAACACAGCCAATCAGACAAGAAAACGTAACCAAAACTTATTAATATTCATATAAAAGATCACTCTAGAACTAACTACAGTCTTCGATTAACATCTAGGCGCATTCGATGAAATATTACGAAATGTAGCCAACAACGCTTACGTCATATCTGAGGTCACTAGAAAGATCGCGACCCTGCTCGAACCTTCCAGTCTAATGTAGGTCAAACCTTACAACAGTGTAGCGAAAAGACGCGTCACAACAAAAATCGATCGCAATTCTCCGTGCAAAAGAAAATGTATCCCACTAAAAAGATACGTAATTTATATCCAAAATATATCAAATGAAATCGAATCTGTCCTATGATTAACACACACATGCTCTCAAAAGAATAACAGAACCACAAACCTAACAACAATGCAGCTCACATACACCTCCAGTCAGTCGTCCTCCGCTTGAAATGGAAGACGTGAACTTCATTGTTTTCTTGTTGGTATGCCTATATTGAAAGAGGGGTTTAGCCCCCTTAACCCGTAGGCCGCATTTCCAAAATTTCGGAGGTGTCATCTAACTACTATGTACCAGTTGCATTAGATAGACCAACCATGATAATTGAAGCGTAGTGCCAGATTAGCTTGGCGCCAGATGGCGCCAAGCTAATCAGGCACTACCCTTGAATTATCATGGTAGATCCATCTCCTGCTGTAGTGCGCCGGGGCTAAATGGGTTAAAAGCAAGAATTAAATAAACTGTCTTGTAACTGTCATTTCTAAGCGTGTTTCTTTCTTACTCGTGATTTTCTTTGCGTCTGTTTTACAAGCTTGGCAGTCATGCACATTTTGGGTCTGGATTTTCTGGCGACATCGACGTTCACACCCAACAACAACAATCAAGGTGATCTGAATGGTGTAGAATTTTACCAGAACGTTTTAGTGAAGTCTTCCAACACCCACACCCCCCCCCCCCCTCACCTCCCAACCCACCCCACCCCACCCACACCCACCCCCCACCCACACCCACCCCCACCCCCAAAAAAAAAATATAAAATATATAAAACTTCGCCCAGATGCAAAATTGCGAACGCTTACTAGAATTTGGAGGCGTCATCTAACGACTATGCACCTGTTGCAGGAGATAGATCGACAATGATAATTCAAGGGCAGTGCCAGATTAGCTTGGCGCCCACAGGCGTCAAGCTAATCTGGCACTACCCTTGAATTATCATGGTCGACCCATCTACTGCTGTAGTGCGTCAGGGCTGAATGGGTTAATATTATTTACATAACTCCGCATACCATTATGTAATAGTTACATTGGAAATTGCCCTGGAGGCTGTAAACATGAAGTGATCAATGCACAAATTAACACACTGAGTGCCAAATTAGACGTTTCACCTGAAATTTCAAATTTGGCAGTTGCCCCAAAGAGGAGAAAGAATGGAATTCGATAGTTCAAATGCGGCGTCAGAATAGACTGGCGCCTATAGTCGTCAAGCTATTGATACAACGCTTAGCCCCTGACTGCTCTGGAAGAAAAGGTGAACACCATACAACTGCAAGAGGTATAGATCCTCATGAGCCCCCGCAATTGCCTCATGCTGAGACCAATTTGTATCCATGTTCCTTGGACGGTTTGTGGCTTTGGGTCGTTGAAAGAACAAAGATTCCAGTAAACAAAATGTACGTCCACTGGCAGGGAAGGGTTGAATTGAATGATCGATCCATATTTTGTGTCCCATGGCTATAAATGGAATGACCTCCGTTATTTTTTTCAAATGCACATTACATCTCTGCAAATCTTCGTCGGTTTAACGCCAAAAGACCTCAGCTGTCCCAGGAACATAGATTCAAATGTTGCCAGCAAGGGGCATAGCAAAGTTCCTCATGAGCCCACACCTAGCGGGGGCTCATGGAGACTTATGTCACTAGCTGTTGGGTTGTGTTCCGGGTTTTTTTTCTCGACAGTCAAGGGGTTAATTTCTTCAAATGGCCTGTGCCCTGTGTTCATCCACGATTTCTCTTCGGCACAAGACATTCACAAAATATACTTCCTTCAACCTTGAACTATCGTCACCCTTGAACTATCACTGTTGATTAATATAATTAATGTAGTGGTGAACGTGTCAGGGATCAATGGGTAAATAGCCCTAGCATCAGTTGCATGAATGGGCTGAGTCCTGCGCCAGCCACTAAGCAAGATGCTCCGCTATATGCAGCTGGGGTCAGTTGCATGAGCGAGCTTAGTCCTGCACTAGCCACTAAGCAAGGTGCGCCGCTATAGCGGCGCACCTTGCTTAGTGGCTAGTGCAGGATTAAGCCCGCTAATGCAACTGGTCCCAGGGCCCTAGCTCACATAAACGCCCGGCATCCCCATCAGCACACTGCCGTTTCCATTTCTCAGTAAAAACAGGATGGACAACACCAACAACAGCCGACTATGACCTGGTCAGTGGTTTTGGACCTCAGGCGACTAGACCATAAGGTCCAAAATTACAAAAACAGCACACAAAACAATACAGTATTTGTTTTGGAACGTTTTCAGGCAGTTCTCTTCCGGTTCAAGTTTTTATATATCCCAATACGGACCTCACACCATACGGGTTCTACAAAACAGCACACAAAAGGATACTGTAATTATATATATATATATATAAACTTGAACCTCTCACCACACGGATTTTACGGTGGATCGTTCGACAACAATCACACCTCGCCCTGACAAAACGGCCATACACCGCTGCAAAAACGGTCATAAACTGCTGTTAAAACAGCCATACACTGCTGCCAAAACGGTCATACAGCTCACCTGTGTCAGGTGAACTGTATGACCGTTTTCAGCCAGTTGAGCGTCAGCAGTTTATGCTCAGACTGCCGTTGAAGAATCTTCCTCCTCCTCAGTTTCCGCCAGAGATTGTAAAAGTTCAGCTGTACGACTGGTCAGTTTCGCCGGCATTTCGCTCTGTTCCTCACCGGTCAAAGCACTTTCTGTCTGGGAGTGGGATTGCGAGTTCACGAACAAGTACCTGTAAGTATTCGCACCCACTACATCCGTGATGAAATCGGTTATTGCAAACCCGGTGTCAGTTGAACACACGGGTCGACTGGTTTCGGACTCCTTCGAGCTGCTTGAAGGCGTGACATCTGCCTGCAGCTGGTCTCTGACAGAAAGAAGCTGAACAGGTAAAGGTGTAGTCCTTGGCTTGATGGCTGGGTAGTGCGTGGCGGGTGATACACACACATCATAACACTTCGATGTATCAGTTCCAGGAATCTTTTTGCAGCGCAAAAACAGTAGATCGTGTGCGACTGTACGAAGCGCCGACAGTCTGGTCTGGAAACGAGGTGTACTTGATTCCTCTGTCGCTGTGGTTTCTGCACCGGCTGTGTCAAAGGGCTGCCGCAAGGACCCGAACCTCCACGGAGAGTGGAAGGAGACGAATGTGCCCGCCTGACGCGCATCCACCGATGTCGATGTCTTCCTAGTGGACAGCTCGCCGAACAGAGAACATTTTATTCTTTGCAGCACAGACGGGGTAATATAGGTTACGTTTTGATAGGAGGTGTATTTTACCGGAAGTGCGAGAGACCAGGACTTACGCAGAGAGGTCATGGACATGCTTTCTGCCAAGGTGATAGACCCATGACGCACCATACTTTGGCTCGCTTTTCTCTCCTGTGCGTCCTTTTCTTTTTCTTCACAACTGCACATAATCAACACCAAACAAAAGCTTTCACCTGGCTTCCTTGAAAAACAGATCGAGACTGCCAGTTCAAGAACAAAATACTAGTAGGGAGATAAAGCGCCAAGGGAACTGTAGCTGAGAGAGGTGCAACTTTGACATCTCTTAGTTCAACGTACGCTGGCGCTTTACCTACATATATTGACAAGCAAAAGAAAGGCAACATTCTCGGAACCATCGGAAACACTGGTTCCGACAATGTCGCACTTCTTTTGCTCGTCAGTATTATATATTCTGCCCCTCAAAAGAAATGCGACATCATTCGAATGACGCCACATTTCTTTTTCTCCTCCCCTCTTTTCTAGGGGAGGGAGCGTGGGGGGGGGGGGGGGGGGGGGGCAGTTGGGGTCAGTGTGGGTATGGCGAGATTGGTTTGATCTTTCTATTAGAGTTACGCGTACAAACGACGAATCATTGATCTGTCGATATCATACTGTTCCACTGAACCTAGTGCTCAGGCGAAGTTTGCTATCGGCGGATCACTGACTGTGCCGCAAAACTTCAGAACTGGTGTGTACCAAAATAATCGCAGAGCCTCAAGTCGAAATGTGATATCGCTGAATCTGTAGAGAAGTGCGTTGACTGCGACGCTGAGAAAGTAGGAGCGCAAAGCGAGCAAGGCAAACACGCCAGTGGCGGAGTTCAGAAGCGTGAGATGTTTTTCCCAACTTTGCACATCAGACGTCACCAAAAGCCTGCACATAGTCAATTCGCTAGAGCAAAGCCTGCACATAGTCATTTCGCTAGAGCAAAGCCTGCACAGTCAATTCGCTAGAGCAAAGCCTGCACATAGTCAGTTCGCTAGAGCAAAGCCTGCACATAGTCAATTCGCTAGAGCAAAGCCTGCACATAGTCAATTCGCTAGAGCAAAGCCTGCACATAGTCAATTCGCTAGAGCAAAGCCTGCACATAGTCAATTCGCTAGAGCAAAGCCTGCACATAGTCAATTCGCTAGAGCAACGCCTGCACATAGTCAATTCGCTAAAGCAAAGCCTGCACATAGTCAATTCGCTATAGCAAAGCCTGCACATAGTCAATTCGCTAGAGCAAAGCCTGCACATAGTCAATTCGCTAGAGCAAAGCCTGCACATAGCCAATTCGCTAGAGCAAAGCCTGCACATAGTCAATTGGCTAGAGCAAAGTCTGCACATAGTCAATTGGCTAGAGCAAAGCCTGCACATAGTCAATTGGCTAGAGCAAAGCCTGCACATAGTCAATTGGCTAGAGCAAAGCCTGCACATAGTCAATTCGCTAGAGCAAAGCCTGCACATAGCCAATTGGCTAGAGCAAAGCCTGCACATAGTCAATTCGCTAGAGCAAAGCCTGCACATAGCCAATTGGCTAGAGCAAAGCCTGCACATAGTCAATTCGCTAGAGCAAAGCCTGCACATAGTCAGTTCGCTAGAGCAAAGCCTGCACATAGTCAATTGGCTAGAGCAAAGCCTGCACATAGTCAATTGGCTAGAGCAAAGCCTGCACATAGCCAATTGGCTAGAGCAAAGCCTGCACATAGCCAATTGGCTAGAGCAAAGCCTGCACATAGTCAATTCGCTAGAGCAAAGCCTGAACATAGTCAATTGGCTAGAGCAAAGCCTGCACATAGTCAGTTGGCTAGAACAAAGCCTGCACATAGTCAATTCGCTAGAGCAAAGCCTGCACATAGTCAATTCGCTAGAGCAAAGCCTGCACATAGTCCAGTTCGCTAGAGCAAAGCCTGCACATAGTCAGTTCGCTAGAGCAAAGCCATCACATAGTCATTTCGCTAGAGCAAAGCCTGCACATAGTCAATTCGCTAGAGCAAAGCCTGCACATAGTCAATTGGCTAGAGCAAAGCCTGCACATAGTCAATTGGCTAGAGCAAAGCCTGCACATAGTCAACTCGCTAGAGCAAAGCCTGCACATAGTCAATTGGCTAGAGCAAAGCCTGCACATAGTCAATTCGCTAGAGCAAAGCCTGCACATAGTCAATTCGCTAGAGCAAAGCCTGCACATGGTCATTTCGCTAGAGCAAAGCCTGCCCATAGTCAATTCGCTAGAGCAAAGCCTGCCCATAGTCAGTTCGCTAGAGCAAAGCCTGCACATAGTCAATTCGCTAGAGCAAAGCCTGCACATAGTCAATTCGCTAGAGCACGCAGACACCTTTACTGTGTATAGTAGCTGTAACGCACGCAGACTTGCCCAAAGCCGTACGTACAGACTCTCGCACAACAGACGCATACACCGCCACTGACTCAGACGGGCGCATTCATGCGGTAAAACTCAACACACGGGCTCCCTTTCTAAAGTAACTTTTATACACTAAAAGGTTCAAAAAGATTATCAAACTATATACACTTCTCTACTAACATCCGAACATCACACACACAATTCACAATATCTCGCCAGGCTAGGTGTTAGTTCTCAGTTTCCAACCTGTTCGATGTTATTGCCTGGTTACGTTGGTCCTTCTCACGTCTAGGCGTGCAAGTCCGTTGTATGCTCTTTCCTGTCGTCTTGTCTGTAACACGGACGTCCTTGTACTCGCACCGTAGCGCAGTTCTCGCTGTGATCCGGGTATCTTGGTCCCAATCAGACTCATTCTGAGCAAAGAGCTGGAGGGATGACCTCACGTTAGGTCCCACCTGTGACTGACGTCTCGGCGTCCGTCGTTCCACTCTTTACAAGCACTCTGAATACGACAACAAATCTGAATACGACAACAAAAGTCCCAACGTAACACTTGCTAAACCCACAACATTGGATAAATGAGAAACGTCACGTAACCTGGCTGATACAAATAACTCACACGTTCATTCACACACACACACACACGTGCTTCATAAACTGTCTACTTCCGTAACACCCCTATATCTCTGTCACTATCTTGAAACAGACTATAGCCTAACACTCTTGCTATACACTACTCTATACACTGGAAAAGACTATGCTTAACCATCCACGTACCACCTTCATAGCGACTTAAGCATACACACCTTACATTCCTTTAGTCATCCATCTCGGTAAATAACTGTATACCAAAAACACCGGTTACTTCACTGAATTCTAAACCAACATAACTGAACCAAACCAGCCAACACTATACAAGCAAATTACTCTTAGCAACGCATACTATCTTCAACTAAGCATCTATCAATACTACATATCTAGAAACATACCTGAATTCTAGGCTTCAGAGTCTTGGAATACGGGCTACGTATCTCAAACACATCTGACCAAGCTGACGATAAGCCCCGTACTGACGAAACTAGACCTCTGACAGACACAGCTTTTGCCTAGAATTCACTAAACAGAACTCACCAAAACTCCCGTGCTAACCATGTCTTCAAGATTTCCCGTGGACAACGGGCCACACGGACTATCGGCACAAACAAACCGTTAACACAAAACCGTACCGTACTAACCCTAATGTGTGAGCACTATGTACGAGCATAGAGCTTCATCACAGTAGCCAACCCGGTGGTTTCATGCACAAGAGGGTTAACTCAGTCCCGACACACCACAGCCAGATATGGCTGGACCATGACGGTTCAAGGGTGGTGCCGGAATAGCTTGGAGCCTATAGGCGCCAGGCTATTCTGGCACCACCCATGAACTATCATGGTCGATCTGTCTCCTGAACTGTAATGCAGTCTTCAGAGGACAACTCCAAAATGTGGGGATTTCGTACCTGGGACACAATGAGTTAACTTGAGACAAATAAAACAAGATGGGAGGAACCAGCCCAAAAGTCTCTTCTATATGAGCTTGCACGCATTTTCCCACTTTTTTGCACCATACGCTCGCGTTGATGACAACGTTAGAAACTGTTTTCCAAACTAAATCAAATTGTCAGAGAGAGAGAGAGAGAGACAGAGAGAGAGAGAGAGAGAGAGAGAGAGAGAGAGAGAGAGAGAGAGAGAGAGAGAGAGAGAGAGAGAGAGAGAGAGAGAGAGAGAGAGAGAGCATCGCGTCAATTCATACTGACGTGCACCAGCTCTGCATAACATTGACGTGTATTTTGCTTTTACGTCAACAACACTGTCTGATTCTGTCGACGATTCTAAAAATTGAATTATTTTCTTCAAAGAATTTCTTTTTCGAAAAAGTTGAAGAGGTACAAAGATGGCTACAGAACGTATCCATTGACTTTCTCCTAACTAGTTACAATCAAAATTTCAAGTGATTATAACTAAAAATTACGGATTTTCTAATGTGGCCTGGGTCAACCAACTTCTATAAACGGCCATTTCACTCTTCAATGAGACATTCATTTCAATATGCTCGGAGGCTCTTCTAGACACCCCCCCCCCCACACACACACACACACACACACACACCCAACCCCACCACCACTAGGCCCTGAATAAAACGTTTCCCCTATTTTCAAGCTTGCATGTACGCAAACTTTGGAGATTTTCGTGTTTACACACACACACACACACACACACACACACACACACACACACACACACACACACACACACACACACACACACAGAGAGAGAGAGAGAGAGAGAGAGAGAGAGAGAGACACACACACACACACACACACAGTCACATGCATATATATATATAAATGATCCCACCACCTGCATTTTTGGATAAAAGCAATGCCATCAATAGGCAAATTCCACCCATCTGCAAAGGGCACAGATCTTGATTTAACACCACAGACCATAATGTGGATTAGATGTAACATGAGTGACCCTTGTAACAAAGAGATGACTGACTTCTGCACCAGCAAAATCCACGTTTTCTCAAAATCTAATTAGTTTTCACACAGCTGTCAAACACCCGTGACCCTTGACCTTTATGATATCATAGAGTTGACTGAACTAGTATACATGATATGAAGGTCTTATCATCACCTGTGTGCCTGTGTGCCAAATATGAATGAAAATTTTGTGAAAATGTGCATAATACCTACACTTTTATCAAAAATTGGCATTTTACACACATTTGCAAGCCTGTGACCCTCTCCATGTGAGCAGTATTTGAGAAAAAAATCATCTTTTGACAAAATATGGCTATTTTGGACCTATTTGCTGAGCTCTTGTGACCCTTGACCTTTCCGAGGAATCAACCAAATTAGTATGAATTGAAAGGTCTTAACCTCAGGTTATCTTAGTACCAAGTTTGGGTTTGAAGTTGTGATTAATATTTGAGAAAAAAAAATTATGTCAAAATATAGCTATTTTTTACCTATTTTCTAACCTCCTGTGACCTTCCCCTTTGTGAGAGGTCACTCAAATAGCTATGTTTAGAAAGGTCTTGCCACAAAGTATCCTTGGGCCAAGTTGGAAGACTATGGCTTGAATAGTCTCCGAGAAAATGCCAACGTTAAAGTTTTAGACACAGACCATGGCAGACGGATGACGGACAGAAAATAATACGGAATCACTTTCGCTTCGCACGTGAGCCAACAGAAAAGTGAATACGGTCCTTTCACTATCTGTGACCTCATGTGAACGCTGTAAAAATAAAAATTTACCTTAAAATCGCTCTCAGCACCAGTCTGACTGTGAGGGGGCATTGTTTGGTAATCCAAATTCTTAAACTTTCGAAACACGAGGCGCCAAAGCCAACGCCCACATGTTGTCACGTGACCAAATGCCACATTCAATGGTGTCTTATAAACGCAAGATGAGAGACTTTGAGTTTTTTCCTGTAAACAAAACAGCTTGAATACCTTGTTGGTCGAAGGGGGTACAATGCATGGTTCCTTTGACCTCCCTCAGGCCTACAAGGGTCAGTGTAGCGAACTCCCGTGACCCAGGCAATACTGAACTTCACTTATCAGATACTAGCCTCACGTATTTGTATGCACACCTCCCCCTCCCCCCACGGGGCACCCCCCCCCCCCCCATCTCCCTCACCCCTTCACAACACACACACACACACACACACACACACACACACACACACACACACACACACACACACACACACACACACACACATACATTTAGACCCAAGGTCCCATTTCTCAAATGTTGGAGCTGTTGCATAACTTCTGTGTACCAGCTGCATAGATTAACCATGATAATTCAAGGGTAGTGTCAGATTAGCTTGTCTCCTGAAGGCGCCAAGCTAATCTGACAGTACCGTTGAATTATCATGGTCAGTTCATTTCCTGCTTCAGGGTCCCAGGCGAAATGGGTTAAGACATGTTCAGAAAGACTGCCGAAATGTTCTAAGAACACATGACAGGGTCGGATCACTTTACTTTACTCCTGCGGGGGAGGACGGGGCGGGGGGTCGGGGGGGGGGGGGGTCTAACGTCTTGTTTGGAACCGTGAACCTGATACAAAAGGCCTCCTCCTTCATACGGGGGCCGAAAAAAATCAAACAGGGAGAGGAGGGGGGGGGGGGGTGGGAAGTAGTTGACAGACCTTGCTTCCAAGGGCCGAAGAATCAAACAACGGGGAGAGGAGGGGGAGGGGGGAGTCGACGGACCTTGCTGCCAGGGGTCGCAATTCAAACAACCGAGGGGGGGGGGGGGGGTTCAGAACGACAGACCTTGCTTTCGGGGTGCCAAAAATCAAACAGCGAGGAGTGCAAAGGGGGGGGGGGGGGGAGGGGTGGGGGCGATGCGATAGACCTTGCTTCCAAGGACCGAATGAACAAATGAGGGAGGGGGTGGGGTGGAGGTGGGGGGGGGGGTCCCAAACACCCCAAAAAGGGACTTTGTTATAGCATTTTTACAAATTTGGTCTGAACCCCCCTGCCCCAACATGGATCCAACCCTGCACCCCCTTCCCCACCCTTGACCTCTGCAATGAGTTGAGTAAATTCGAATGCACAGAAAGGTCTTATCAGCTACCTTTGTGCCAAGTTTGATTGGAAAAATTTGCAAAAATGTTGCCAATACCTAAAATTTTATCACAAATTGGCATTTTACACACATTTGCCAGCCTGTGATTCTTGACTTTTCCGAAGCGTTATCCAAAACAGTATGCATAGATAGGTCTTCCCATCAGGTATCTCTGTAGCAAGTTTGGGTTTAAAGTTGTTTTTGAAAATAATAACATCTTTTTTGCCAAAATGTGGCTATTTTGAACCTATTTCCTGAGCCGGCTCTTGTGACCCTTGACCTTACTGAGGGATCAACCAAATTAGTAGGCATGGAAAGGTCTTACCCTCAGCTATCTTTGTACCAAGTTTGGGTTTGATGTTGTGAATATTATTTCAGAAAAAAAGAATGTCAAAATATAGCTATATTTGACCTATTTCCTGAGCCCCTGTGATCTTGACCTTTGTGAGAGGTCACTCAAATTGGTATGTTTAGAAAGGCCTCGCCACAAAGTATCCTTGGGCCAAGTTTGAAGAATGTGCCTTGAAAAGTCTCCGAGAAAATGCCAACGTTAAAGTTTACGATGGATAGCAAACTACCCCACACACGCACACACACACACACACACACACACACACACACACACACACACACACACACACACACACACACACACACACACACACATGGACACAAAACCCTCAGAGTGGGTTACCTACCATTTTATGTGAAAATGGGTTCCCATATTTCTATTTATTCTAGGGCTCTGGAGTTGATGCGAATGTTTAGAACTCACCTTATAAATAAGCTCTACAACTTAAAATAAAATATACATTTTGTAGAAACAGAGCTACTGGATGGAGAAAAAATGGGTTTCTACCCAAAAAGTGGGTGCCTCTCAGTCTCACACAAAACTGGCATTACAGTGAAAATACCTCACTAAAGATACCTTTGGTTGATTTTATTATTATGATTGTTTGGGTGGGGTTGTGAGGGGGTTGGGGGGGGCGGAGGAGAGGTGGGGGGGGGGGGAGGGGGGTCATCACTTTTGGTTTATAGAGCTGCTCAATGCGCTCTTATGAATGAAAAATTTTCATTATCAGTGGAATCAGTAGGTCATTTCAGAGGCGCGCACTGAGTTGCACGTCGAACCACTCACAAATACTCATTTGGAGTGCACCAGATGGATCCAGTTGGCAAAGTCCCACATTCCACACTATAGGACAGCTAAGACTGAAAAGCAATCGCGGCGTTTATGGCGCGGTACAAGGTTTAAAACTAAGGAAATGTTGTTTTTAGAAGCGTGTTGGGCAAAAGTTTTTATCAAAACTGTTTTAAAACCTCTTTTAACTCAACTTTTCTTAATGTTAAGAGTGTTTTATTGTACATTGCTTAACGTCCCGACAGCAACAAGGCTTTCTCAGGACGTGCCTGCACTGCTTGTGAAAAAAACAACAACAACTAAACAGAATATTGAATGTATGTCGCCAGCCGGTCAAATACATTAAATAAACCTAACACATGGGGCCTAAATAAAGCTAAGACCATTTAGCAACACACATCCAATATCAAGAGCTACAGGCAGTGCAGACAGTAGGGAGAGTTTTAAAAAGGCAAATACAGGTGAATGGACAAAGGGCCGACAGAGACACATGCCCCAGAATATTGAGAAAACCCCACCCTGTAGGGCTGACCAGGGTGCCCCTGGGAAATAAAAAGTAGTTAACCCCACCCAAGTTCCCCAGGGCAGACCCGGGTGGGGTTAAAAGTGTTTTAATTTACAAGCGTGTCGTAACTGTTATGCATCTATTCCAAAGTATAGTGCTGGATATTTTCCCATCCTCGCCTTCTCTCAACACTCGACTTTCCAGTCCTTCCCTCAAACACCCCCAACCGGTCTGCACCCCACCGGGTCTGCCCTGGGGGACTTGGTGGGGTTAGGTATTTTTAGTTCCAGGTCACCCTGGTCAGCCCAAGGGGGTTTTCTCTCTATTCTGGGCATGTGTTTCTGTCTACCCTTGTCATTCACCGTATTGCCTTTTAAAACTCCCTACGCTGCACTGCTGTAGCTCTGATTGGATGTGTTGCAATGGCTAGCTTATTGGCCCATGTGTAGGTTTTTAATGATTGACCGGCTGGCGACATACATTCATGTTCTGTTAGTTTTTTTTTCACAGCAGTGCAGGCACGTCCTGAAAGCCTGTGCTGTCGGGACGTTAAGCATGTACATCATCAATCAACCACGGGTCTGCCTCACACTCGACTTTCAGTCCTCCCTCAACACCCCACGGGTCTGCCCTGGGGGACTTGGGTGGGGTTGGCTACTTTTTAGTTCCCAGGGTCACCCTGGTCAGCCCCACAGGGTGGGTTTTTCTCTATATTCCGGGGGCATGTGTTTCTGTCTACCCTTGGTCCATTCACCTGCATTTTCCTTTTTTAAACTCTCCCTACTGTCTGCGCTGCCTGTGGCTCTTGATATTGGATGAGTGTTGCTAAATGGTCTTAGCTTTATTTAGGCCCCATGTCGTAGGTTTTATTTAACCTATTGGACCGGCTGACGACATACATTCAATATTCTATTTAGTTTTTGTCACTAGCAGTGCAGGCACGTCCTGAGAAAGTCTTGTTCCTGTCGGGACGTTAAGCAATGTACAATCAATCAACCTTCCTTCAAACGGACAGCATTCACACAAATAATACTTTACTATTACATCCGAAAATGGCCCATCCAAGCCTGCACTCTTTTAACTGCACTAAACGACTGACTGCAGCAGACGACGCTTGTAACGACGCTGACTCTGTGACGTCATTTGCATTTAATCAATTTGTGCATACAATCCAAAAAGAGATGCGGCATTGATAACATCGACAAACCTACAAAATAAAGCAACAGGTTGAACCAAAAGGTCGGGCAGGACAAAAGACAACAGCAGCCTCACCCAAAGTCTATACGTCCTCTCTTACAATGCGCACTCATACAATCACTTCACTTCATAGCAACCGGCGCACAAGAATACATATGAAATTTGTCACTAGACATGACCTCCGACAACATCACCCCGGAAGCATAACACACTTTTTTTTTTTTTTTTTTTTTTTTTTTTTTTACAAAACAACCACACCCTCAAATAACAAACTTCATTTTGCAGCAACATAAACAATTCCTCCCTCACACAAATACAATACCCCCCCCCCCCCTTACCTTTCGTATCTCTCCGTTTCACTTCGGCTCACCGATGCAGTTGACCCATATCAGCTATTATGCTATTTATAGCTCAGAAGGGTGATGTCATACACACGCCCATTTGAGTACACATACACACACAGCTGGGAAATGTTCAAACACACTGGAGGCGTGTCTTTTAAGCACAACAGTGCATGTGTTAACGCCAAAATGAGAAAAAAATGATTTTTGTATTTTTTATGAATCTTTACCGCAAGACAATGCAGAAACAACCCTCAGAAAAAATGGGTGTCTGACTTGGGCACCCAGAATTTTACACACACCCATTGTCCATAAGGATGGTAAAGACAGTCACTCATTTGAGCTATTTCGTGTACACACACACACACACACACACACACACACACACACACACACACACACACACACACACACACACACACACACACACACACACACACACACACACACACATACACACCATCACACACACACACACACACACACACACACACACACACACACACACACACACACATATTCACATATGTACCGCGCTTTGCGACAAACGTACGTTCTGCAGCGAAGTTTGCGTAACTAGACATGACGTAATTTTTATATTGTTACTTAACTGTCAGATTTTGAAGTCTACCTGCCTATGACGTCATGTGCGTGTTACTGAAAGCGCTCCACCGCATAAAATCCTAAAAAGTCTCTTCTATAAATAGAAGAAACTTTTAAAAAATGATACTGTCACTGATTTGATAAGGATGGTCAGACACGACTATTAATTTTCTATTTCAGATCCCCATGGCAGCTCTGGGAATGGCTCCATTAAGTTCTCTGGGGTCCGCGCCCTCGGTCAGACCGCACAGCGCAGACGGCCACACTGGTTGCCTCCCTCGATCTGTTCCATACAGACGTTTATAGTGATGTGGGCAGAGTACTTGCAGGCACCATCAGAAATGACTCGTCATCCCGATGCGCTAAAGGACACGCCGTGCGCAGGCCAACGGCGGCCGACGTCGGCCCGATGGCCTTAGCGCACTGGGATATTCGTTCTTGCTTTTTTTTCTGTTTTGTTTATCAGTGTTTACACCCTGAACTTTCCCCACTCAGTATACGATAACAAAAGAGTAACAGGGGAAAATTGCATGGTTGAGTTTAGTCAAGCGCCAGCCACTAAGCAAGGTGCGCCGCTATAGCGGAGCACCTTGCTTAGTTGCTGGCGCAGGACTAAGCTCGCTCATGCAACTTGCACCAGGTCACCATTTTTTTCAATAATTTCTTATCTTTTCTCCGTTTGGGTATGCAAGTGATCACCCCCTGCTTCTGGCTTACTGTCAACTGACCACAATATAAAAAAAGATGGGATGAACCATAACCCACAAAGTCCCTTCTATATGAGAGCTGTTCTCGCTGTCAAGTGTCTCTACCTTTTGTCTTTGACCTGATTCTGATGTTGAAATATCTCCTATTGAACAAGATGAGGATTTCATCCCAAAGTCTACCGTATTGTTTGGAGCTCACATGCGTTTTTCTTTTAGGAAAATTCACAGTTGTTCAAATTTTAAAGCTTATCCTTCTGATCCATTTCCTTCCTTTCTAAGCCAACCTCTGATTGAACACCCATGGCGTCACACAGAAATAAAGACGACACACGGCACTTCCCGCCATTAGTACACTCTTTGAGCTGGAGTAACGACAGAAATTCTGAAAAAAAAAAATAGCACGAGCAGCGAAATGACGTCACTATAAACTTGACGTCATGGCATCGCCTGTCTCACGACGCCGTGTAAACAGTGACGAAATTGATGTTTCACGTCACTCATCCGAAAGACATGCAGCCTCTTCCATGGCAGACTGTTTTGTTTCACACAGCCTCTGACTGTTTGATGGGAGCATATAGTGGGTCCAAAACTTGCAAAAATTAATTAATTATTATTCAAAAAGTAGCTACATGATATACTAAGTACACCTGCAAGCTCTTCTGAAAGTGCGGCGATATTTGTTAGTGTGTATGCGTGTGCGTGTGTGCGCTCCAAACATCTCCAAGAGGCATAGATCCGTATGTGCCCTCCGGGCGCATGAGAATCTATGCCTCTTGGAGATGCGCGCATGAGAGAGAGAGAGAGAGAGAGAGAGAGAGAGAGAGAGAGAGAGAGAGAGAGAGACAGACAGAGAGACAGAGAGAGACAGAGAGAGAGAGAGAGAGAGAGAGAGAGAGAGAGAGAGAGAGAGAGAGAGAGAGAGAAAGAGAGAAATTACGTCATACGTCATATTTGGAGTGTTGCTTCAATGTCTGAGTGGGGACGGGGTTGCTTCTTTTATGTCACCGCCACTGTCTGACTTTCTCCAGAAGTCAAGTATTTTATACTGGTTTGTTGTTTTTTTTTTCCTTTTTTTTCTGAAAAGAATTAATTTTTACTGAAGAAGTTGAAAGGGTACAAATCTGGCTAAGGAACTCATCCAATGTCCTTCTCCAATCTAGCTATATCTAAAATTCCAAGTAAATGTGACAAAAATTACAGACTCTAATCTGGGTCAACCTTCTATAAACGGTCTTTAACGTCTTTAATGAGACATCGAGTTACAACATGGTCGGAGGGATCCCAGACCAAACTGAAAAAATTAATAGACTGTGGTTTCCAAACATGGCACTTTTCTTCCAGTAGACACAACCCCACATACACTTCCTTCTTAGTAATTCTTCACCTTTTCGAATTTCTCATAGTATGGCAATCTTCTTCTTCCCCCCCCCCCCCCCCCCCCCCCCAGGTTTGTGGTTTAGCCTGGCAGTGCGTCGGTGTTTACGTGTGAGGGTGTGTGTGTGTGTGTGTGTGGGGGGGGGGGGGGGGGGGGCATTTACGCGTGTAGGGTTATTTTGTTGTTGTTGTTGTATTGTACTCCTGTATTGTTTTGTACTACTATGCTTTATATTGTTTTGCAGTGTACTATATTGTAGTGTATTCTGTGCTGTATCGTAGTGTGCTGTATTGTGCATTTTTTTATTATTATTATTATTATTTTTTTGTATCTTGTGATATATGTATATAATGCAAAAACATGAATTAAAAAAATTTCAAAAGAAGAAAATAAAGGAATTCAGTGCTTCATTAAAGGAGTGCCTAGGACAGCCTCCGAACATTATTACAATTGGATTTCTCATTGAAGAGTTCACTGACCGTTTATAGAAAGTCGTTGACCCAGATTAGAGTTCACGATTGTTGTCATATCCACACACACACACACACACACACACACACACACACACACACACACACACACACACACACCAGGCACACACACGCGCGCGCGCGCGCGCGCACGCACACACGCCCATACGGCCTTTCGCGCCAAATGTACGTTCAGCAGCGGGCCGGGTTAGCGTAACTAGACATGACGTAATTTTTATCTTGTTACTTCAGTTGTCAGAGGTTTAGACCTGCCCGCCTTTGACATCATGGACATGCTGTTAAATTCGCCCTACCGCAACCCGTCCTAAAAAGTCCCTTCTATAAATAGAAGGGATTTAAAAAGGAAAACATAGTTTACAGATCTCACTAGAAAATGACCAATATCCGCCCAGAAGAATTTTTTTTTAAAATTCTTCAGTAAAACCATCTGAACCTGGAGATTATTGTTACACATCCTTTTCAATGTTCTTGTTGCTTCTTCCATTGAAATGGGCCCTTCGTTGGACATCTTCTCATCAGTGCAAGAACAGTTGAAAAGAGGTCGACATCAACTAACTCACCTTCCCCTGAAGCGTACGATTGCTCGAAGAAAGCTTGAGTTTCTTGTACAATCTCATCTGCATCATCGATCACTCACTATTGCCATTTTCTAGATAATTCATTTATTTACTGATAGACTTTCTGCTGTCAAACTACAAAAATACTTTGATGTCTTTTCATCATCTTGTACCAATTTCTTTTCCTCCAGCAAAGAAATACCATTATCTTGAATACTATGTTCCAAGTTACTAGCGTCTTTCTTAATGCAATCTTGCTTTAAACTCTCTTCTTTTTTTCTTGTCAGATGGTCCGGCCCCGAGTTTCAATGAGTATCATCTACAAAAAGAATTGAGCATTGATACACATTTGTAGGTCATCATTATTTGCATAATTATCACTATGATCCATATTGTAAGCCAAAAGTCATTATTGCCTCTTTAAGCCCAAAACCTTTTTTTTTTTCACAATGTCCACATATACCTTGCCTTTAAAAAGTGAGTTATTGCGGATTTCATTAACTTCTATTTCTCTTTGGAGGATGTACAAAAATTCAATGGACACAAGCGAATGATCTTCTGAGTCGATTTTCGTTTTCTCCAACATTAACCCGTTCAGTGTCGAGAAAATTTGAACACCACCCAACTGCAAGAGGCCGCATAGATCCTTATGAGCCCCCGCAGTTGCGGGGGCTCATGAGGATCTATGCCTCTTGCTGACACCACTTTGAATCCATGTTCCTGGGACAATTACGGGGTTTTTTTTTTTTGGTGTTGGGTGAACGAAGATTGCAGAAACGCAATCTGCGTTGGCTGTCACTGAACGGGTTAACTCATCAAGTCCAGACACACCACGGCATGGTACGACCATGATAGTTCAAGGGTGGTGCCAGAATAGCTTGGCGCCTGTAGGCGCCAAGCTATTCTGGCACCACCCTTAAACTATCATAGTCGACCTGCCTTCTAAATTGTAATGCAGTCCGGCTGAGAGAACTACTACCAAAATCTGGGTATTTCGTACCTAGGACACAACGAGTTGAACATTCCGAAAGAAAACCTCACATGGCGTTTATCCTGGGTACTTCGGTTTTCTCTCAACTAGCGTTGGAAGCCGTTTGACAACAAGAAGACGGACCCATCACAGCAGAACGATGCAGGGATTCTGCACCTCTCTATTGCCGAGAAATACTGAAAACCGTCCAACTGCAAGAGGGTTACAGATCCTCAGGAATCCTCCTCGGTTACGAGGGCTCAAGAGGAAGTAAGCTTCTTAAATGATTGCTGACACCAGTTTGTATCCATGTTACACGGTCGGCTGGGGGGGGGGGGGTTGTCAGTGGCGTTAACTCATTCTACCCCAGACACACCACAGCAAGATATGGATCAACCATGACGGTTCAAGGGTGATGCCAGAATAGCTTGGCGCCTATGGGCGCCAAGCTATTCTGGCATCACCCTTGAACTATCATGGTCGATCTGTGTCCTGCACTGCAAAGCAGTCTTCAGAGGACATCGGCAACATTTGGGGATTTCGGTCTTGGGGTACAATGAGTTAAATCAAACAAAGATTTCAGAAACGCGAGCCGCGTCCACTGGCAGGCAAAGGGTTGACACCTTCACCGCCAGAGGACTCAGATAAAGTTTTTGAATACATTGTAAATTCGACGCCAAAGATCCCCAGCCGTCAAAAGAGCATAGATACAAAGTGGTTTTAGCAAGAGGTATATATCCTCATGAAGCCCCCCCAACTGCGATACCTTTTGCATCTGTGTAGCGTTCAATTTGTCTCGGCTATGAAGAGGCAAACCCAGTTAGTCCCGACGCTGTATAGCAGGAGATGGATCGACCATGATAATTCAAGGGTAGTGCCAGATGAGCTTGGCGCCTTCAGGCGCCAAGCTCATCTGGCACTACCCTTGAATTATTATGGTCGGTCCATCTCCTGCAGATGAAACACAGTCGTTAGGTAACACCTACAAATTTGCGAAACAGGGCCCTGTGGATAAATGGGTTAAACGACCCTGCAGCCGCACAGCTCTTGATAATGTATGCCTCGTGCTGGTAAACTGGGCATTTATGCCTACTATTGGTGAATCGGGCTGGCTGACGGATTGCGCTTACCTCATGGACAGATGAGGAAGCCACGTAAGGGCGAAGCTGACGATGGACAGAAACAACATCACCAACACCTTCAGTTTGAAGGGGTTAGTGACGCCCTCGGTGATGTTGGCTCGCGTCTGCCTCGCGTCGTTTCTGGTTGCCGGCGCTGTCACTCTGCTGATATCAGAATCGTACAGTTTGCGATCAGTCAGAGACTTCTGTTTGGCGCATCGTGAAGTGACTAAGCTAGGATCTGCTTGGTAAGTCCTCCAACGCGCGACCAGTCTTTCGCTGTGTTCCGGTGTATTTCGCTGGCCAGCCGTGTGTCGATTTTCATGCATGACTTTTTGCTCCCAGATTGTTCTTGCAATGTTAGCGTTAGCCAACGCAATGACGATGAAGCATATGACGAAAATAAAGGACAAAGCTGCGATGACCACATACTCATATATACCGGGATGAATCTCGCAGTGCATCCTGAGAGTAGCGTTGGAAACGGGGTCGTCGAAGAGTTGCTTCGCGGTCTGACCCATGATAAAAATAGAGGCAAGTACAAGGAAAATGGAGAACACCAGCATACACGCGTGTTTCTCCTTCAGCTGCCAGCAGTATGGCTTGCAGATCCTGCGGTAACGATCGAAGGCCGTTACCGTCAGCGTAATTGCCGATGCCGCAGAGGGGTATACGCCGCTTGCATAGGATAGTTTGCAAACCAGGAAATTCCCTCTTGTTAGTGTTAGTATGTAGTACATGTCCAACGGGAGAGCGACGACGCTGATAAAGAGGTCGCAGGCGCTCAGGATCAAGGCAAGAGCTTTACATTTGTGCCTCCTGAAGCGAGTCAACAAGTACACGAGCAGAACGGCCGTGTTGCTCACAAAGCCCATCAGACTCAGAGGCGCCAGGCACAGCACCACAGCGAGCTCCTTAGACCCCATACACTCATCTGTCAGTCTGCTGTACTTCACGGCGATCCCAGCCGCCAAACATACGCACTGTCAAATAAAAGACAATGTCAAATGAATGTCGCGAAACACATTATGTCGTCCAAGTGAGCATGAGATCTTCGCGCCCAAGCCGGCCGCAACTGTAGTGTCAGGCAACCCCGCCTTCGGGCCAACGACGTCAGCGGTGTGCCCGCGCACAGCCGTGCGCGGTCCCACTGCGGCCGTCGTGGCCCCGAGGACCCTTCGCTTACTGGTAAAGGCCTGGCTGTCTAGCGGCAAACCAGTTGCAGCTGAGATAAGCCGCAGGACTTTTTGCTGACTGAGACGCCTCAACCGCAACGCCACAACATTGCTTCATATACGAATTTACTGTAGCATATTCAAGCAGTAGGATTTCAGCGGAGTCAGAGTCTCTTGAGGTTGCCTATGCGCATGTCGAACAAAGTTCTGCATCATCTTTAACCCATTTAACCCCACTGCCGCATTTCTGCATGTTGGAGATTGTCACCTAACCAACTAAGCCAGATTAGCTTGTCACCAAGCTAACCTGACACTACCAATGTGTAATCATGGCCGGTCCATCTCCTGCTGAGTTACGTCGGGGCTAAATGGAATAACTGTTTCAAAGACTGATACCGCTCAGCCTTGAACTAGTGTACCTGTTTCCATTTTCTTACCGTTTGCTTTTCTCGATTTTTACTGGGTTTTGGGGTTGTTGTTTTGTTTTTCATCGGTCTGTTTTGTCAGTTTCTGTCGGACAACCTCAAGCTTGCTTAACCCATTCAGCCCTGACACACCACAGCAAGACATGGATCGAACATGAGAGTTCAAGGGTGGTGCCAGGATAGCTTGGCGCCCATAGGCGCCAAGCTATACTGGCACCACCCTTGAACTATCATGCCCAATCTGTCTCTAGAATTGTAATACAGTCCTTCAGAGGGCAACTTCAAAATTTGGAGATTTCGGCTCTGGGGCAGAATGTGTTAAAAAGTAATTCTGCACTGAGTGGGCGAAGTCGGCCGCCGTTGGCCCGTTCACGGCCGTGAGCGGGCCAACGGCGGCCGACGTCGGCCCGATGGCCTTTTGCGCATTGGTTAGTCAATTAGAAATATTATGTTCGAGAAAACTGCGGGAAAAACTAAAGTTGAAAAAGCTGTTTGTACACACACTGGCTTTTTGTACGGAAATGGAACAAAAGCTGTATACGCTGACGGAAATTAACATTTCACACTTCCGCAGTGTCAGACTATTTTTAGAGCACTGACATCCCATAAACTGTCCATAAATGGTATTGCAAGATGGTCGAGGCCTTGTTGTACGTGGAGCATTGCACATGGCTACCAGACTGGCAGAAACATTGCTACATAGATTTCCCTCAAGGGGTACGGCAACTAGCGATTCTTCGGCCGGCATGGATTTTAATTTGGTAGGGGTGCTAGCAAAACATACTTGCACACAGGGAGCAAGTTCTAGAAAAGATGAGAACAGGGGAGTTAAACGTATAACCATGTTTGATCTTTTTCCTGTTCGTATCATTTTGCGTGCCCTCATTGGGAAGAAGACTTTAACGTAGTGAATTGTTTCCATTATTACAAAGGAAAGCACATAGTGAAATAAAACTTACCACCCACGTTTCGTCTGCTTGTATCGCCACATGAAAGCTGTGTTCAAAAGCAAAAGGAATCCAACACTTGCTGTCTGAAAGAGACACATTTCTCATGCAGCTACGTAATGACGTAATTATTAACATAGCGGAGCTGTTCTTACGTCATGCACTATGCACGTAAGTAATGATGGATTAGAAACTGGATCAAAGAAAGCACATTACATCGAAATAATTCAAACGATGCAAGTTACATGGATGATGGAATACATAATAATTTATATCTCGGAGCTGTGTCGTGAGATTTCGCCGTTGTTTGATCAAAATATGTACTTACAGTAAGGTTACAAAGTAAAGTAGGTTATAGCACTGTCAGGGGAGAGAAATGTGCATGATCGACCAGTGATCATAGATCTACTGTGGCCAAAACACACCAAAAAAAAAAAGATAGAAAGAGAGGGCGCTAAGAGAGTGACTGAAAGCAATGCATATGGAAGCCCCCCCGAAGGTAAACTCCAGTACATGTCCAGAGAGGGATATTTTAACACACAGAGGACCAAGACTGAAATCCCTAAATTTAGGAACTGTCTTCTACAGAAGACGGACCGACCATACAAACACCACCCTTTAACCCATTTAGCCCCAACGCCCTACAGCAGGAGATGGATCGACCATGATAATTCAAGGGTAGTGCCAGATTAGCTTGGTGCCTGATGGCGCCAAGCTAATCTGGCACTATCCTTGAATTGTCTTGGACGATCTATCTCCTGCAACTGGTACATGGTCGTTAGGTGACACCTCCAAAATTTGAAAATGTGGCCGTGGGGTTAAATGGGTTAACTGTAATGGTCGATTTAAATCTCGTCCTGCAGCGCGTTTGGCTGTTGGGCTGAATGGGGTTAAATTGTATGCCTGTTATGCCGTGAACGATGTGCCAATTGTACAAGTCGAAAAAGACAGATCGACTGAACATGCTAGTCTCAAGGGATGCGTCTGAACAGCTAGGCGCTTTGAGCTATGAGAGTGAAACAATCTCCAGCACCCCACCTTGAAGTGAATGAAGTATGCAATAGAAGGAAAGTGAACTATAATTCATCCGGTCAATCAATGCACAAGCTTAAACCATTACATCCTGAGGCTGACAATTTAAAATGTTGCTTATTGTTCTATGAAGGCTGCATTACAGATTAGGAGATAGACCAACTATATTAGTTCAAGGGTGGTGGCAGAATAGCTTGGCGCCTTAGGTCAAATTCATTTCATAATCAAATTAATTTCAAGCAATAGTGTATCAGGATGAAAAGGGTTAACATAAATTTGACGAAGTCTGCTTTTTACACAGTATAAAGAGGAAGCATAACTAGAAACACCCCTCAAACCTGTACAAAAGTCCGCTTTGTAGTACTCATAATTCTCTTACTGAAAGTATGCAACGCCTGTCGAAAAAGTCGACGCCAAGTGTCTCGTGCAACACGCGTTTGAACAACTATTTTCCAAGTGTCTATTTTAAGTCAGGGTGTCAAGAGCACACTGATAAAATGTACCGCACGAGCCAGATACACAGAAATCTTTCACGTAATAAAATGTTCGTCTTATGACGTATTGACATGTAAACGTCATGTAATGTTCCAAGCATGTTAATGAAAAGAAAAGGGGAGACTGCCAGTGCTAATATTTTAGGAAGATTACAAAGTATTTAGTAGGTAAAAGCACTGTCAGGGGAGAGAATTTTGCAGTAACGACCAATGATCATAGGTCGAGTTGGTCGAATCACCCCCCCCCCCCCCCCCTCCCCCCAAAAAAAAAAAAAAAAAAAAAACCACGATAGGAAAGAAGGGTGCGCTAAGTAAGTGATTTCGGGTGGGCTTCCATAATCATTGCTTCCAGTCACTTACTTAGCGCACCCTTCTTCCCATACTTTTTTTTTTCTTCTTCTTCGACCAAACTCGATCTATGATCATTGGACGTTACTGCACAATTCTCTCCCCTGACACTGCTTTTACTTACTTTACTTTGTAATCTTCCATGTTGAAAGAATACTTTTGTTGTGCAGTGAGGGATTTTGTGTGGTGTGTATGTATGTATAGGGGGTAGAGGTGAGAGGGGGAGCAAATGGCTGCATTAGATAACATTTGCATTGACAAAAGGATAGGGTGTGATTTTCTCCTTCTTTTCTGTACCTGTATAGCAAAGCAAACAAAAATCTTGCTCAAGGCCGGTCTGAAGAATTGTTACCGCCCAGATGCTTTTAACACGTCGTTCCTCTTCTGCTTAGATCTTTTTTCTTCCGAAAAAAAAAATAAAGCAGCATTGAATGACCGCATTTGTCGCCATGTTGCATACTATCTGATTACATCACCTTGCCTAAGACAGTGGCTTAGTAGTATCGGGAATTTCTGCGCAACCTTCCCCATGATGCCGGCCTGAATATTTGTTCTTTGAAGTTTGCGTACTTGTTTTTTACGTCACTACAGAACCCCCCAAGCTAAGGCGATCAAACATTACCCGTCGACTAAAGTTACAACATGGTCCGTGGCGCAGTGGTTAAGACGCCTGCCACCAATGCTAAAGGTGCGAGGTTCGATTACGGGTTCCGGCGTCGGATTTTGCTCCTCTAGTAAGTGTCACCGTTAATTCGGGCGGACCGTCGGGGGTTCTTTCTCCGGGTACTCCGGCTCTTCCTCCCCCTCCACTTTGGTATCAGTTTCAGTCCACTTAATCAAATTTCAAATACAAACGATTTTGAATTTCCAAAAACTACAGTAGCTCGCTTGAGCTTGCCCTTAGCACCACGCGAATGTTCTGTGTTTACGTTCAATGTGTGAGTGAATGCGCGTGATTCACGTGAGCGTGCTTGTTGGGTTCAGTTCGCGGCGGCGCTTTGAGCCGATTTTCAATTGGGATAAAGCGCCTATTTAATGCGCTTATTATTATTATTATTATTATTATTATTATTATTATTATTATTATTATTATTATACTACATGTGCGGCCGATGTGTTCATAATTTTACTTATAGTAAAGAGACTCCATGCTTTGACCTTCCTAACCCGCGTGCTTGAGAGCAGCAACAAGTTGACGTCACTTACATCTTTCTCTTGACTGACGACATTTATAACAGACTAGACAATAAAAAATGTGACAATGTATTATAGATAAAACAATGAAAGTAGAACTTCTATTCACAAGGCGTATAAATTATATCATAAATCTATTACTATACCATAGCTCATATAGATGCTGCTTGTGATAATAAAAAAAAACAAGATTGGGCGAACCATAAGCCACAAAGTCCCGGCCTTCTATATGAGAGCTGTCCGGCATCGCTGTCAAAAGTCACTACCTTTTGTCCTTGACCTGATTCTGATGTTGAAATATATCCCATTGAAATGGCCTCGCAGATCTGCCAATGCCTCAGTGAGCTGTATAAGGGGCGCAGTGTCATTGGTTTGTCAAACGTCATGTGTTATAACGTATTTTTACGTGATATGAGTTTCACTTTCGCTTCAAGACTTGGGCAAATGGTGACAAAACTAGCATTTCACGGTACAATTTCAGTCTTGCTTTAATTTGTGTGAAATCAGGTTGACTTTACCTAGCTACATGATATACTAAGTACACCTGCATGCTCTTCTGAAAGCGCGTCGATGTCAGTGTGTGTGCGTGCGTGCGCGCACGCTCAAAACCTCTTCAGGCACATGAGGATCTATGCCTCTTTAAGGTGTGCGCATGTGTGTGTGTGTGTGCGTGTGTGTGTGTGTGTGTGTGTGTGTGTGTGTGTGTGTGTGTGTGTGTGTGTGTGTGTGTGTGTGTGTGTGTGTGTGTGTGAGGGAGAGAGAGAGAGAGCGCGCGCGCGCGAGAGAGAGAGAGAGAGAGAGAGAGAGAGAGAGAGAGAGAGAGAGAGAGAGAATTACGACATATTTGGAGTATTGTGTATTATTACGTCATATCTGGAGTATTATGGCCCTAGGCACCTGGTACAAAGTCCCCTGCGAAGCGCTGATGGACAGGCTCTCCTCACAGATAATACCTCCATCTTGAACCGCTGGTCGGAATACTTTCAGGACCTCTTCGGCGCTGAGCGCACTGTTCAAGAAACAGTCATCCTCCAAATCCCACACCTTCCACTAAAGGTTGAATTGGACGAACCGCCCACCGCCGAAGAGACCCTCACAGCCATCCACCAGCTCAAGAGTGGCAAAGCAGCAGGCATTGACGGAATCCCGCCAGAGATCTGGAAACATGGAGGCCCAGCACTGCACAACAAGCTCCACGACCTCTTTCTCTGCTGCTGGGAAAAAGGAACACTACCAAAGGATCTCCGTGATGCAGTCATCATCACCCTGTACAAGAACAAAGGAGAGAAGTCTGCCTGCTCTAATTATCATGGAATATCGTGCTGTCCATTGCTGTCCACTGTAATTATCGTGCTGTCCATTGCCGGGAAAATTCTCGCAAGGTTGCTCCTGAATCGGCTGGTACCTGCCATCGCTGAAGACCACCTCCCAGAGGGCCAGTGTGGCTTCAGAGCCAACAGGAGTACCACCGACATGGTCTTTGTGCTGAGACAGCTTCAGGAGAAGTGCCGCGAGCAGAACAAAGGGCTGTACGTAACGTTTGTCGACCTAACAAAAGCGTTTGACACTGTGAGCAGGCAAGGTATGTGGCAGATCCTGGAGCGACTAGGCTGTCCCCCAAAGTTCCTCAACATGATCGTCCAGCTCCACGAGGACCAGCAAGGCCAGGTCAGACTAAACAGTGACCTCTCAGAACCATTCCCCATTCGCAACGGCGTGGAGCAAGGCTGCGTGCTGGCACCGACCCTCTTCACCATCTTCTTCAGCATGATGTTGAAGCAGGCCACAGTGGACCTCGACGATGACGACGCAGTGTACATCAGGTATCGTCTCGATGGCAGCCTGTTCAACCTCAGACGACTGCAGGCCCACACGAAAACCCTAGACCAACTGATTCGTGAGCTGCTCTTTGCTGATGACGCTGCCCTCGTTGCACACACAGAGAGAGCCTTGCAGCGCATTACGTCCTGCTTCGCAGATGCCGCCCAGCTCTTTGGACTTGAGGTCAGTCTGAAAAAGACAGAGGTCCTTCATCAGCCGGCACCCAAGGAAGAGCATCGCCCTCCCCACATCACCATCGGCGAGTCCGAACTGAAGTCTGTACACCAGTTTACCTACCTTGGCTGCATCATCACGTCAGACGCCAAGCTGGACAAGGAGCTGGACAACAGGCTGGCAAAAGCGAACAGTGCTTTCGGGCGACTATTCAAGCGGGTGTGGCACAATCAACAGCTGAAAAAAGGCACCAAGATCAGCGTGTACAGAGCTGTCGTCCTCACCACCCTGCTGTACGGTTCCGAGTCCTGGGCCTCTACCGCAGCCAACTACGACTCCTCGAACGCTTTCACCAGCGCTGCCTGCGTACCATCCTCAGCATTCACTGGAGTGACTATGTCACCAACGTCGAGGTCCTTGAACAGGCGGAAACTGTGAGCATCGAGGCTTTGCTGCTGCGGACACAGCTTCGCTGGGCGGGGCACGTCTCCAGGATGGAGGATCATCGCCTACCCAAGATCACTCTGTTCGGCGAGCTCGCCACTGGACACCGAGACAGAGGGGCACCAAAGAAGAGATACAAAGACGGTCTCAAGAAGTCACTTAGTGCCTGCCAAATCGACCACCGCCAGTGGTCTTCGCTTGCTGCGGACCGTGACACCTGGCGCTCCACCATTCAGAAGGCAGCCGTCTCCTTTGAGGACTCTCGCAGAGCTAACCTTAAGGACAAGCGGCTCAGAAGAAAAAACAGAGTTGTCGTAACTCAGAACCCTGACCAGACCTTCCCCTGCAGCCACTGCGGTCGAACCTGCCTGTCCCGGATTGGCCTCCGCAGCCACGAAAATGCCTGCAGACGACGTGGGAAAGCCCTATAGAATCTTCGTTCGCGAAGTCAAGCCAAGAGAGAGGGGGAGTATTGTGTCAATGTCTGCGTGCTTGAATTTTTTATGAACAGAATTAATTTTAACTGAAGACGTTGAAAGGGTACAACGCTGGCTAACGAACTCATCCAATGTCTTTCTGCAAATTAGCTATATCTAGTTCAAGTAAATATGACAAAAAAAGTATGGAATTTTGGTGACTCTAATCTGGGTCAACCGATCTTGTATAAACGGTCTTTTATATCTTCAATCAGACATCCAGTTACAACATGCTCGGAAGCCCTATTAGCCACCCCTTGAATAAAGTATTTCGCCAAGTTTCAAGCTTGTGCGTACAGCAATATCAGAAATTCTTGTGTCTACATAGATATGCACACACACACACACACACACACACACACATACACACACACACACACACACACACACATACACACACACATACACACACACACACACACACACACACACATGCATACATACATACCCACATGCGGCGCTTTGCGCCAAATGTATGTTCAGCAGCGAGGTTAGCGTAACTAGACATGACATCGTTTTTATCTTGTTACTCTTGTTGGCAGAGGTTTAGGCCTGCCCGCCTTTGACATCATGGACATGCTATTAAATTCGCCCAACCGCGATCCATCCTAACAAGTCCCTTCTAAAAATAGAAGGGACTTTTTTTTAAAACTGTTATATTCATAGTAGGGAAACACACAAATCATTTGCAGTTTACTTTATTGTTTTTTTGGTTTGACGGATATTTCATTGAACCAGATTGTTTTCTCTCAACAGCGGAAAACCAGCTGAGAGAAACAAAATCGTGGTGAATAAAGCCTCACTTCTTTGCATTACACCCATGATGGCAACGTTTCTCCCAGAGAGAGATCGGCTCTCCCGGCAGAGAAGACCTCTCGAGGTTTATATATAAGACTAAAATGTCGGTGCACACACTCACAAAAACGAGCAAGTCATGCAAGTTTGCCCGTTAAAAAAAAAAAAAGAAAAAGAAACACCGCAGAGCTACAAACAGTCCCTGACCCAATCTGTCCATCTGCAAGAGACATAGATTCTCATGAGCCCCTGCGAAGCAGGGGCTCATGAGAATATATGCCTCTTGCTCTATTGTTCTTAAACTTCTGTTCTGACTCCTCAAACAGGGGATGTCATCGAGGTTTTTTAAGACACTGACTCAACTTTAAAGCAGATCTGGACCAAACCTTTCCATCCGCCAAGGCATAGATTATCATGAGTCTCTGCAGCAGCAAGTGCTCGTGAGAATCTCTGCCTGTTGCTTAAAAAAAGATCAGCCCTATGTCTTACATCTCTGCACTTCAAACAGACGGCATCATGGAAGTTGAAGTCAGTCGTTGACTTCGAAGCAGAAGAAGTTGTTTTATAGGAATCTGGGTGTAGTTTTGGCCTGGGAAGCCAGGTGCACGTTCTGTGTTGGTGTCTGGCAGCGGCTGCAGGTTTCCAGATTGCGTGTGTTTACCTGTGGACTTACCTGGCCGCCTGAGTTATGTCAACCGTTCACACCTGTTGTTGCCATGCCTGGATCCCTTTGACAGAATCCAGGCCTCGTCTGGTTGAGGCGGTCGCAAGCTCAGTCTGTGACGATCTCAAAAAGCCCAGGGTGTCGTGAGCCCAAGCAGGTGAAGGGGGTGACAGAAGAAAATGTGTCCCAGGCCTGCAGCACAATCAGCCACATTCACTTCCAGCTTTACACCACAGGCTGAGCAAAGGATCTTGAGAACATTACATTCAGTTAAGTTTGGTGCTTCTGCAGACCGCAATGGCTCGCCCCTAAGCGCAGAGATATCGGTAGATTGAGCAGATACTAAGTTGCAATAGGCATAGATTTGCATGAGTCGCTGCGGATGCAGCGGCTCATGAGAATCTATGCCTATTGAAGAAGGTCGTGATTAAGTGACTGCTAAACAGACGATTTTCTCCTGCTCATGAGGAGAAAGAGCTGTTTGTAACTACACTACAAGCATTGTGTTTTATTGCGTCACTAGGGCTGGCGAGGCTCATGAGAATCTATGTTTCTTGTAGACAGAGTGAGTAACTAAGAGATTTGCTGCAATGTGCAAAGTGGGGCAATGAAGGGGTGTCGCTTTTTTGCCGTTTAATTTTGTTCTCAAGACAACTGCAGCAATTCTAAGGGAAATAAGTGCTCTCTCTCTCTCTCTCTCTCTCTCTCTCTCTCTCTCTCTCTCTCTCCTCTCTCTCCTCTCTCTCTCTCTCTCTCTCTCTCTCCTCTCTCTCTCTCTCTCTCTCACACACACACACACACACACACACACACACATACACACACACACACACAAACACACACATACACACACACACACACACACACACACACACACACACACACACACACACAGAGTAAAAGTTTTTAACTAAAAGTCCAACTCTGACATAATGTAAACCGAGTGTGTGTGTACTTGTGTGCGAGCGTGCGTGCGTGCGTGGGTGCTTGCCTGCCTGCCTGCCTGCGTCATTGCGTGCGTGAGCGGTCAGTGCTAGCATGCGCGTGTGTGCGTGTGTGTTTGTACTTGAGCCGGGGGGGGGGGGGGGGGTGGTGGGGGGAGGCGAGGGAAATGGTAGCAACCCGTAATGTGAGTAGGATCATTTTTTAGGGTGGTTAGGTAGCCCGCCCTCTTTCTTGTCAACAAAACATTAACGGGCCCAGCGCTGACTATAAAGTGCGAATCATTCCATCTTTCCCACCAATCTCTACAGGCCCTTCCCTCAGCGACTCACATTATTTTTATACCTCACCACAGCGAAAGATCAGCAGATCGACCATGATAGTTCAAGGGTAGAGTCAGGTTAGCTTGGCGCCTGGGGCTATCATGGTCGATCTAATGATCTCAGTTTGGCTGTGGCGAGTGTGCGAAATCCGAGAGTCAAAATCGCAATACAAATCTGGTACTAACCTTGAACTATCATGATCGATCAAATTATTTCCGTTTCGCTGGGGGGGGGGGGGGGGGTGGTGACTGTACTAAATCTGAGAGTTAAACTCGCCGAGAGGCTAATCTGGCACTACCCTTGTATTATCATGGTCGATTCCGCCCCCACAGCTTATTCAGTGCCAGAATAGACGTACGACAAAAGTCCGTGGTCAGTATGATATTATTGTAAAAAAAAAAATGTTCGGTTAAAATTGTTGATTGTTTTACATAATAGTTTTCTGCTATACTAATAAAGATTCAAAACCACGCATATGGGGTGATCGACTATCACAGATTGTGCCGCGAGTATTGGATATTAAATTTTAGGATCGTCTCATATTTGTGGAGTAGCCTGATCCTGTGGTTTTTGCAATGCGCTTCATATACTTTCTTTCAAATATCCATTGCAACTACATTAGGCACTACCCTTGAGCTCTCATTCACTGTACATCTCCCACAGTTGGCGCTGGGAGTGAAGAGATATACAGTATTTTTTCTCCTGTCTCAAATCTGATGGTTTGTTTCAACATTCCTTGGCAATAAACGAACAATCTGCCGACATCAAGATGCTCCAGTTTGGTCTGTTTACGCCCTCGACTCAGTGCCGAGAAAAAAAATGAACACGATATCAGCTGCAAGAGACATAGATCCTAATGAGCTCCCGCAATTGCGGAGCTCATGAGAATCTATGTCTCCTATTGGTACCACTTTGGATCTATGTTCCTTAGACGGCGGAGATTCGTTGGCATTGTATTAAAAAAGATTTCGGAAACAAAATCTGCGACTGGTGGTAGTGAAGGGAGGTAACTCGTGTTACGGGTTTATGGCTGCCGTTTGTAAACAGTGGCGTTTATCTGAGCACGAGTCAGAATTTCTAGTTTGACGAGGCGACAAGTTTGGTTACAGGATAGCGGCTACTGATTGCCAAGGGTTTAAACTTTCATTTGTATGTAGCTCAAAGATTTGCAGTCTGGTTTTGCGAGTTCGGTCTGAAATAAAATGTATTTCTTTTTTCCCCGAAACAAAAAATGTAATGAAACATACATTTTTGTTAGTCTGGTTGATTGCTTGCTTCTTGTTTGTTCATTTCTGTCTTTGTTCTTTATTTCTTTGTTTTGTTTTATTCTCTATCCTCTTTGTTTTGTTTTGGGTTTTTTTTTGGGGTTTTTTTGTTTTTTTGTTCGGGGTTTTGTTGTTGTTGTTGTTGCTTCTGCTTCTGCTTCTGCTGCTGTTGCTGTTGTTTTGTTGTTGTTGTTGTTGTTGTTGTTGTTCTGTTGTTGATGATGATGTTGTTGCTGTTGTTGTTTCTTTGTGTCTGTTTTCAACCCACGAAAACGTTTTAATGAGCGCTTTCTGTCAGACAATGTAACTGTAATTTGTGAATAATGACAGACGTTACAAGACAGTGTTGACTGATTAGGTCGTATTTAGTCATTTGTTGAGAAATTCTTTCTAGTGTATTTTGCAATGTCAGACAACTCGGAACACTGACGCAGCACATGGCAATGTGTAGGATACGGACCATCTTGCAGTGTGTGGGGGTGGTCTCAAGTCAATACTGTTGAAAGACAACGTCATTTCAGGAAGGGCCGTGCGTTAGCCTTCTAAACGCCGTGGGTCTCCTTCACACGTAGGTCCAGTTGCATGAGTGAGCTTAGTCCTGCGCCAGCCACTAAGCAAGGTGCTCCCGCTAATGCGGAGCACCTTGCTTAGTGGCTGGCGCAGGACTAAGCTGACTCGTGCAACTGGCCCCTAGTCTGTAGTGGAACAAGACGAGTCAACTAAGTGCAAAGGAAGGGGTCAATGTATACTTGTTCTGCAAGAAACATAGATCCTCCGTGGAGTCAGGAATCACCGAAATTTTTAAGAAAAAAAAAAGGGTGGGGTGGGGGGGGGGGGGGGGGAAGTGCCGTAGAAACCGGTATATTATCTCCTTTTTACATAGCCACAACCTACACCATCTCCCCCTCCCCGGCCTCCCACACCACAGACTTGCACACGTACTAAGCCACATAATACTTATGAGTGAGATTTTCGTTGGCGGCGAAAGACTCAGCAAATAACAAGAGCGAGATCACGGCGGATAACCAGCATTGACAACACTCCAAACACCTCCAAGAGTCATGGGTCCTCGTGAGCCCACCCCCCCCCCCCCCCCGCCACCCCCCCCCCCCCCCCCCCGGGCTCATGAGGATCTATGCCTCTTGGAGATGTTTGTCTGAGTGTTTGTGCATGCTTATGGTAGACACTGACTATAGTACCGTGACTTTTGCTTTCGTTGATTAACCTCTTCACTGCCGAGAAAAGTGAACATGATCCAAGTCAGCAAGAGACATAGATCATCATGAGCCCCCGCAACTGCGGGGGCTCATGAGGATCTATGCCTCTTGCTGAGTCCAATTTGCATCCATGTTTCGTGGACGGTTTTGGCTCAGTGTTGGTCGTTGAACGAACCAAGACTTCAGAACGAATATGTCGTACACTTTACGTACGGTGGTGGCAGGGAAGGGGTTAATGAGTGTTTGGCATGCCACACTTGACATTGAGGGTACAACACCTGTGAGGAAACCGCTCTCTGCTCTGCTGGCGAAAATCTGTTGGTGAGCAGAGATGCCTACACCACGTAACCCTAACCTGAGGCTCCAGCATATGGTACGTAAGGACCCGTACGCTTAACGCCTAGAGAGTCCGAAATAGCCCAGGCGGTTAAACGTCGGAGCAGGAGAGCGAAGGGAATCGCCGGGTCGTGGGTTCGAATCCCGTCCCGGCCCCGGTAGCTGGACTCACAATCCAGGGGAAAAAAAAACGGATTTGTTCAATAGCATGTCCGTTGAAAGGTCCTGGTAAATCAAAGTGGCACAGTTGAAGTGCGCCTGAGTTGATCAGTGTTCAGTACTCCATAACCAATAGATTTCCCTGTCCGCCATAACCCGCCCGTCAGGGCCGTCCATGATCACCTCGGTGCCTGTGGACGTTAAACCCGAACTAACCAACCAACGCGGCCTTGACTGCTAGTGACGGTACCATGCCGCTTGGCGGGAAACCCGCGTAGTTACGCCGCTTCTTGTCCGCCAGGCGTCGTGGTATCGTCACTGAGTCTGAGTAGGTGTCAAGTCAAGGGTTTGGCACCGGCGAGAAAAACGGAACAACACACAACTGCAAGAGGCATGGATCCTCATGAGCCCCCGCAGTTGCGGGGGCTCAAGAGGATCCATGCCTCTTGCTTTAACCTCTTCGCAGCCATGTTCTTTTGACGGCTGGGCATCTTTTACTGTTTGAGTTTGCCGCGGCAATATGATTTTCAAAAACATATGTGTATCTGCGTCCAGTACCAGCGATCGAAGAGTTTTAATCAGCGGTTCCGGCCATTCCACCAGCAGGAATAACATATACACATTCGTCTTCAATTATTACAAGGTCGGATATTGCAAACGTCGGATATAACAACACTTCGCCATAGGTCCCGACGAACTTCGATTATCGCAAGACAAATTGTGGCGCCTGGCGATTCGTGTTATCCGAAATTTACTGTATGTAGCCGGACCCTCTTGAGTCTTTACTTACTTACTTACTTACTTACGCCTGTCACCCCTACCCGGGTATAGGCCGTCGACGAGAGACCTCCAGCGACTCCTGTCCTGTGCTTCTCCTTCGATTCTACTCCAGGTGGTTCCCAGTCTCTTGATGTCTGCTTGGAGGTCTCGACGCCAGGAGTTTCTCGGCCTACCTCTTTTCTTTCCCTGGGGGTTCCATGACAATGCCTGCCTAGTGATACTGGAAGCTGGCTTTCTCAGACTGTGACCGATCCATCCCCATCTTCTTCGCCCAATTTCATTCTCTGCTGTTATCTGCTCTGTTCTCTCCCAGAGTCTGACGTTGCTGATCTTCTCTGGCCAGTGGATTTTCAAAATTCTTCTAAGGCAACTGTTCATGAAGGTCTGTACTCTGTTGACTGTGGTTTTTGTCAATCTCCAAGTCTCTGCTCCATATAGGAGAACTGCTTTTACATTGGAGTTGAAAATCCGGACTTTGGTGTGTTGTGACAGGTCTCTGGAACTCCACACTTTTTTCAACTG
>BTPG01000002.1:127463806-127544402 GCA_036245525.1 Semisulcospira habei | reverse complement strand
CAGTTGAAAAAAGTGTGGAGTTCCAGAGACCTGTCACAACACACCAAAGTCCGGATTTTCAACTCCAATGTAAAAGCAGTTCTCCTATATGGAGCAGAGACTTGGAGATTGACAAAAACCACAGTCAACAGAGTACAGACCTTCATGAACAGTTGCCTTAGAAGAATTTTGAAAATCCACTGGCCAGAGAAGATCAGCAACGTCAGACTCTGGGAGAGAACAGAGCAGATAACAGCAGAGAATGAAATTGGGCGAAGAAGATGGGGATGGATCGGTCACAGTCTGAGAAAGCCAGCTTCCAGTATCACTAGGCAGGCATTGTCATGGAACCCCCAGGGAAAGAAAAGAGGTAGGCCGAGAAACTCCTGGCGTCGAGACCTCCAAGCAGACATCAAGAGACTGGGAACCACCTGGAGTAGAATCGAAGGAGAAGCACAGGACAGGAGTCGCTGGAGGTCTCTCGTCGACGGCCTATACCCGGGTAGGGGTGACAGGCGTAAGTAAGTAAGTAAGTAAGTAAAGACTCAAGAGGGTCCGGCTACATACAGTAAATTTCGGATAACACGAATCGCCAGGCGCCACAATTTGTCTTGCGATAATCGAAGTTCGTCGGGACCTATGGCGAAGTGTTGTTATATCCGACGTTTGCAATATCCGACCTTGTAATAATTGAAGACGAATGTGTATATGTTATTCCTGCTGGTGGAATGGCCGGAACCGCTGATTAAACTCTTCGATCGCTGGTACTGGACGCAGATACACATATGTTTTTGAAAATCATATTGCCGCGGCAAACTCAAACAGTAAAAGATGCCCAGCCGTCAAAAGAACATGGCTGCGAAGAGGTTAAAGCAAGAGGCATGGATCCTCTTGAGCCCCCGCAACTGCGGGGGCTCATGAGGATCCATGCCTCTTGCAGTTGTGTGTTGTTCCGTTTTTCTCGCCGGTGCCAAACCCTTGACTTGACACCTACTCAGACTCAGTGACGATACCACGACGCCTGGCGGACAAGAAGCGGCGTAACTACGCGGGTTTCCCGCCAAGCGGCATGGTACCGTCACTAGCAGTCAAGGCCGCGTTGGTTGGTTAGTTCGGGTTTAACGTCCACAGCACCGAGGTGATCATGGACGGCCCTGACGGGCGGGTTATGGGGAACAGGGGAAATGTCGACCTAGTGTCTTCATGGGAGCCTTATATGGGGCATGTGCACGGTGGTGGATTCATGGGATACTTAGTGCATTACGAGTGTTGTGCCGGACAGCGCTAACACCGAAATGTTTTAAAGGTAGCTGGAAATGTTGCTCTTGTGATATGCTCCGCGTGGAATTCTTGTGTGGGAGGTTAAATCCTTCGTTCATAGCTTTGTGTTGCAAGAGGCTAATAGAGAAGAGGGGTACTCTCAATTGGGCCGCTAACCAACAGATCCGTAGCTTGAATCTGTCGTAGTCGCTAGTGAAAGGTATTCCTCAGTACGCCGGCAAAAAGCCATCGGGCTGACGTCGGCCGCAGTGGGTCCACTGCGGCCGACGTCGGCCCGATGATGTTTTGCGCACAGGGGATGAAAGCTAGGCTTGAGGCTTGCAGAGGTGGACTCCAGCCTTGCTCTGCATGACGACAACAGATTCCCGCTAGCGACCTCATCCTCGCATGCAGTCATAAGAGTGGCCGCCGTGCAGGGGTTCCACAGTGCGCAAAGGCCATCTGGTCGAAGTCGGCCGCAGTGGGCCCGCGCACGATAGTGCGCGGGCCCAGTACGGCCGACTTCGGCCCGGATGTCTTTTTCGTACCGGGCCTTAAAAATAATGTCTACCCCTTGCCAACGAATACTGGCACCAAGCTCTCTTCAAATTGAGGTCGTTCACTGGAGTAAAGCTGGCGACTGTAAATTAGATCTCACTCTCGGCGACAGATCGCAAAACGTGCCAATCCGGGTGTCCGAGGACTTTGCTGCCGTTTTGTTTGCTTCCCTTGATGGCAGGGGCGGAGAAGCCTGATCTCTGTATTCCCTAATCATCCCTCATTACATCCCCTTGCTCTGTATCCTCTACTCAAGTTGCCCACCCCTTTTCTTTGACCACCGGTGTGTTGGGTTCGGAGGTCATCACGTTGGGTTTCAAGAGCTCTTGGCGATGTCCCCTTCCGATTGCAAGAGACATAGATCATCATGAGACCTTGCAGCCTGTAGTGGGGTTCGTGAGTTTCGAAGCCTCTCGAACGCAATCTCTCGCGCCTGTTGCTTATTCGTTATTGCTGGGCGCGATTTACATCTCTGTTCTTTTTGTCAAGAAGGTCATGTCAATGGCGTTTATGGTCCATCTGCGCGACGTACAGAGATTCATAAACACCTGAGTCATAAGCCTTTGTATGTGTGTGCAGGTCTGCGATTTTGGAACTTACGGCTAGAAGCCGTAAGGTTCAAAATCGCAGAACAGCACACATGTCTTGCCTGGATTTTGCAGCATCTCCGGGGAATGAATGACTCTAGCTCACAAAGATTCACCACGATGTACCTCTAGGTTTCTGTCTCAGTGTTCTCTCTTCTGATTTGCAAGAGGCACTGATGCTCATCTGGCCTGTGCATGCTGTCGGAGCTCATTAGGATCTGTGCATCTATAGCGTGACAATTCACCACCATTTATACTCGTGTTTCTTGGAACAAGGGTGTCATCATCTCACTTGTCATCATCTCAATCCCACCCATGACACTAATAATCCCTCCAACTGAACTACGAGAGGAATAGGTCCCCACGCGCCTCTGCAGAATAAAGGGGCTGATGAGGCTTCGTCTTTCTTGCAAAAAACGTTCGGCTCAATGTACGTCTGTGTTTTTTTTACGACGGGTGGTTTGAGGTCACAGGTCACCTTATCGTCTTTCTGCCACCCATCCTCCTAGTTGTTACCTTAGATGGCGGGATCTGGCTGAAACGTGCCTGAACGAGGGATAGCCAAACTTAAGGGCCCGCCTTGCAGTCTTTTATAAAACTCTTTCTATCTGCAAGAGGCATAGATTCTCACGAGCGCCTGCAGTTGCAGGAGCCTGTGAGAATCTATGCCTCTTGCGGACCAAGATCTACATGCCGTTACTCGTTTTTCAAACTGAGGGTGTTGTTCCGAATACTGTGTACCTACCTACCTCGCATCTAACCCAACCCTGAAAGTTGTCGATGACTGGTGTTGTGTATACGTGCCTTGTTAAGATATTGCACGATTGTTGGGGGTTTGTTGTTGTTGTTGTCGTCGTTGTTGTTGTTGTTGCTGCTGCTGCTGTTGTTGTTGTTATTATTGTTTTAGTGGGCTTGAGTATTGAAAAAGTGCACAATCCTTCGGCCAAACAATTTATGTGGAGAGAAAGCCATCGTTGGTTGAACCCCAGATGAGGTTCTTCTGCTACTACTTAGCCGAGAGACACAAAATTGTGTTAACGATTTAAAATTCATCAAGAATCAAGATAATAAAGATGTCAGATAGTCGTGTTTTTTTATTTTGACTTCCCATTTGAAATAACCCCCTGTAGGAGAAGCTGGAGATTTAGGGAGTAGTAAATCATCTCAGTAACAGTATAATTTCTGATTGAGCCACTGCTGCTGCCGGGGCCCATAGTAATCTATGCTCTCGCTGATGGAAGGGTTTGGATGGGATATCGTTCCTATCCCATAGTGCTTTGAGCTAGTATCAGAGTCCCATCATGCTTTGCAGGCAGCCGCATGAGACACAGCAGGCAAGTGGAGGCGGTGTCAATCACTGTGACCTTTGACCTGACAAATATGACAAGCGGCGATCAGTTTACCGTCAGCTTCTTTGGCCAAAAATCTGTCGTTCTTTAGCAGACTCTCTCTCTCTCTCCTCTCTCTCTCTCTCTCTCTCTCATCCTCCTCTCTCTCATCTTCTCTCTCTCACTCCGTCTCTCACTCTCTCCTCTCTCTCATCTCTCTCTCTCTCTCTCATCTCTCTCAACGGCAAGTTTGTAAAATGACGATTTGTTTCTGTCAAAACGTTTTTACCGTCGATAATAAAGTTTCATCATCATCATCATCATCTCTCTCTCTCTCTCTCTCTCTCCTCTCTCTCTCATCTCTCTCTCCGCTCATCTCTCTCCTCATCTCTCTCTCACCTCTCTCTCCTCTCTCTCTCTCCTACATCCTCTCCTCTCTCTCTCTCTCTCTCTCTCTTTCTCATATACTTGCCGAACATCTGTACTGTACTTTACATCTTGTAAAATACGTTTAGCTTTGTGGTAAAAACTCCCGATTTGGAGAGCTATCTTTTGAAGACTGCAGGGCAGAAGGAAGATCGCCCACAACAGTTTAATGGTAGTGCCACACACAAAAAACCGCCAAACTAATCTGGCATCAATTTTGAACTATGCTGACGAGCAAAAGAAACGCGACATCACTTGGATCATCGGAAATACTTTAGTGTGTGTTGTTGGGGACACTTTAATGTTTCGGACGATTCTAGTGATGTCTCATTTCTTTTGCCCTTCATGGTCCATCTATATCTTGTTGTAGTCCATCAGGTTTGAATGGGTTAATTTATAACAAATCATTACGCGTAAATTTGAAGACGCATTTCAGCACCATTTGTGTTTGTTATGCCCTGTCGACACACCTAATGAACTGTAACAGCAGTTGGGACACGCAGCAAAAGCACACGCGTAATCTCACTTTATTATTTTGCCCAGCCGTTAGCGAGTCAATCTTATTTTAGCTGTTTCTCGTACTGAAAGCGTTCATTTTCTAGAACGGAGTAGAGTCATTGTCAAATTACTAGATATCAAAACGACGTGTGCTGAACTGGATTGTCCTGTGTTTAAATGAACCACATCTAGACCTGTGCGTAGCGTTTCGTAACCAAGTGTTACAGAAGTGTACCTTTGAACAGTTACGGCGATAGTAGGCCCTTAAATAGACGCAAGAACGGCATGCAGCTAGGAGAGAGAGAGAGACAGAGAGACAGAAAGGGAGACAGAGAGAATCAATGAATCAATGAATCAGCTTTGAATCTTTATTTTACAACGGTAAAGATATTAACAATGCCAGAGGCAATGCCATTTTTCAAATCTGCCGTTGCTACATCTACAACACAACAATTACATTACATTAATACATGTCGGGGCGGTCCGTGGCGCAGTGGTTAAGGCGCCTGCCACCAATGCTAAAGGTGCGAGGTTCGATTCCGGGTTCCGGCGTCGGATTTTTCTCCTCTAGTAAGTGTCACCGTTAATTCGGGCGGACCGTCGGGGGTTCTTTCTCCGGGTACTCCGGCTCTTTCCCCCCCCCCCCCCCCCTCCACTTTGGTATCAGTTTCAGCCAACTTAATAAAATTTAAAATACAAAACGATTTCCAAATACCGTCAGTAGCTCGCTTGAGCTTGCCCTTAGCACCACGTGAATCTTCTGTGTTTACGTACAGTGTGTGAGTGAATGCGTGTGATTCACGTGAGCGTGCTTGTTGGGTTCAGTTCGCGGCTACATTATGCGCATTGAGTTATATTATAAATATGAGAAATGCGCCATATAAATGCTATGCATTACTATTATTGTTATTATTATTATATTACCAGCGCCTACGAGTGTGTTGGCGGAAGGGAAGAGAGAGATATATGAAATGAAGCTTTATTAAGAGAGAGAACAACAGCCTAGTGATAACAAGATCGCGCTCTGATCTCTGTCCGGCGTCTGTTTGTGTGGTCCCCCGTGTTTGTTTCAATGTGATTTTTGGACTCAGTACTGCTCTACGATGTGAGAGAGAGAGAGAGAGAGAGAGAGAGAGAGAGAGAGAGAGAGAGAGAGAGAGAGAGAGAGAGAGAGAGAGAGAGAGAGAGAGAGAGAGAGAGAGAGAGAGAGAGAACAATGAACAATGAACCTTTATTTTTCAACGGTAGAAGTTATTGGTAACAGGACCAGTAGTTTTCAAACTTGCCGTTAAAAAGAGAGAGAGAGAGAGAGAGAGAGAGAGAGAGAGAGAGAGAGAGAGAGAGAGAGAGAGAGAGAGAGAGAGAGAGAGAGAGAGAGAGAGAGAGAAATGATGATGATGATGATGATGAAACGTTTTATTGACAGGATAAAGTTTTAGGCGAAACGCCTCTCTTACAAACTGTCCTGTTAGAAAAGAAACATTAATAGCAAAGAGTAGGCCTAAGAAGAGAGAGAGAGAGAGAGAGGTCTGGACGACGCGGCCGGAAGGTAAGGGAAAGGGCGGTTTTAGCATCCCGTTCTCTAATCTACTTTATTTCAGCCGTTCTGTCACCGCTAGTGTATCACGTATCCTTAATGTACATATCCATGTGTACTTCATTAGAGGGCATTGTAAGCATGTCACTGAGGGAAATAACCTCTCACAACAACACCAGGCAGCTTGCACTGGCACGGGACACGGATCTTCGTGAGCCCTTGTCCCAGTAGATAAAAGACCTCGGGCCGACGTCGGTCGCAGTGGGCCCGCGCACGGACGTGCGCGGGCCCACTGCGACCGACATCGGGTCGGAGAATCTTTGCTTAACGGAGTGGCTTGCTACTGCGGAGTCTCATGGAAATTTATGCTTCTCTGAGAACTTGTCTGCATGTGATTTTTAGGCTTAGTGTGCTCGAAGGCAAAAAACGTTTTTTGTTGTTGTTGTTTTTTTTTGTTTAGTTTTTTGGTTTGTTTGTTTGTTTGTTTTTTTTTTTTTTTTTTTTTTAAGCAGGCCACTTATGCTTGGAGATAACTTTATTGTGTGCTTGTCTGCAATTTTAGACCTTACAGCTTCCAGCCGTAAGATCCACTGAAAAAAATCAAGCATGCACATGAAATTTTTCACCTTCATTTACGTTCTTGTTTCTCAAACAGCGGAGGTCAGCGGGGGTTCAGTCCGGTATCGATGTCTGACACCGGCCGGGAAAGAATGGCTAAGTGTCTGGCGGTGTAAAAGGGGTGTATCCATTATATAGTATCACTGGATCAGTCGACAGATTCCGCTTGAGCTGGCCACACCCACCAACTCCAAAGTTGGTTCAAAAAGCGCAAGATGTGGTGAAGGGAGAAATGGACGAGTGGGCCGAATTCGACCCAACTTTGTTAGCCGATTGGGGGAGAGAGAGAGAAAGAGAGAGAGAGAGAGAGAGAGAGAGAGAGAGAGAGAGAGAGAGAGAGAGAGAGAGAGAGAGAGAGAGAGAGAGAGAGAGAGAGAGGGAGAGAGAGAGACCAACAGACAGACAAACAGAATAGACGGCAGAGCTAACGGATAAACAGACAAACTCGCAGAACTGCTTTAATCCATTTAACCGCACGGACGCATTTTCCCAATTTTGGAGGTGTTATCTAGCGACTTAGTACCAGCTGTAAGAAATGGCTCGACCATGATAATTCAAGGGTAGTGCCAGATGAGCTTGGCGCCCTCAGGGCGCCAAGCTCATCTGGCACTACCCTTGAATTGTCATGGTCAAATCCACCTCCTGCTTTTGTGAGTTGGGGCTAAATAAGTTCAATGCAATGCAACGTGTCTTTCAGGCCACTGTATAAATTTCAAATACACGCGATCAAAATTTCCGAAACCTCAGTAGCAGAGCTGACCCTCCGCACCACGTGAATGTCCTGGGTTTGTCTTGTACCGTGTTTGTCTTCAGTGTGAATGCGTGTGTGTCACGTAAGCGTGCGTGGTGGGTTCAGTTCGCGGCGCTTTGAGTCGATTTGCAGAATTGGGTAAAGTGCCTATATAATAAACGGTATTATTATTATTATTATTATTATTATTATTATTATTATTGTTTTCTATTTGACAGCAGAAAATATAGACACGCAGCGATGACTCAAATTTGATTAAACTCTTTCACTTCTACTAACGAAACCGCTCGGCGGGAAGGAAAGGACTACGCGTCGTTTGTTTCGCCGAACAGCCACGACGGTCGGTATCACCAGTGCCGGTCGTCAAGGTGTTAATCCCTTCACTGCCGAAAAAGTGTGAACACCACCCAACTGCAAGCTGTATTGATCTTCACGAGTCATGAAGACCTATATGCCTCGTGAAGATCTATATATATAATAGATATATATATATAAATATATATATAATATATATATATATATATATATATATATATATATATATATATATATATAAATATATATATATAATATATATATATATATAAATATATATATATATATAATATATATATATATATATAATATATATATATATATATATATATATATAAATATATATATATATATATATATATATATATATATGCCTCTTGTGCTGAACTGAACCACTTTGCACTCATTTTCCTGTGGCGGCTGGAGATCTGTGACGTTGAATTATAAAAGATTTCATCGACACAATCTGCGCTCCCACTGTCGTCAGTCAAGATGCTAAACACCGAACAGTCTTTACAAAATCCTTTTTTTTCCCCGACCAAAACTAGGGCCTTCAAGGTTATGTCAAGATACAATTCACCACGAAGCACCGACGACTCACGCGAGAACTGGATATCCTAGCGACATTCCTGTGAAAGCAAGATATTGCCAGGGCATGTTTATCTCAAACGGGCGTTTTAGGCGTTCTGGACCGCGCGAGTCTGAAATTCCTGCAGGTGATAATACTGCGATAGCGGCCTGGGTGAGATCTAGACGGAGTCCGTACGCAGCCTTTGGACGATGGACTTGCACGCCCTGCTAGCTATAGATTTATTATGTCATCAGTTCCCAAAACTGTCCGTATGCGCAGGTCTGCCTCAGTAATACGCGTTCCAGTACACCTCCGTATTAATGGTCTTTGCTTGCTGCGGACCGTGACACCTGGCGCTCCACCATTCACAAGGCAGCCGTCTCCTTTGAGGACTCTCGCAGAGCTAACCTTAAAGACAAGCGGCTCAGAAGAATAAACAGAGCTGTCGTAACTCAGAACCCTGACCAGACCTTCCCCTGCAGCCACTGCGGTCGAACCTGCCTGTCCCGGATTGACCTCCGCAGCCACGAAAATGCCTGCAGACGACGTGGGCAAGCCCTATAGAATCTTCGTTCGCGAAGTCAAGCCAAGAGAGAGACACCTCCGTATTGGATATAGGTCTCAGTCTGGCTCCCACTGGGTCTCGGTGTGTACAAGGTCCTCAGGCCGGCGTCAGCTTTAGCTGGCCCGCGCACGGTAGTGCGCGGGACAGCTATGGCTGACGCCGGCCCGTGGATTAGGAACTTTTGCTTTCTTAGTGGATTTTATTTATTTATTAAGCTTAGTACGTAACAAACATTACAAAATGGAGACGTTTCTCCAGGTCAAAGCAAACCAGAGGCTTATAAGATGAAGTGATTTTGATTTCAACTGGTTTCTCTTCACAGGTCCATGTCAATCTCCAGCACTACCATAACGATGCCGCAAATAAGGCGGTCTGACTGTGTGGCTCCCGGGTTCCGCGATATTGTGAGGCTGGCCTGTTACAGAGCTGGATCCCCTCGGCAACAAACATTGCGATGTCGGAATTCAGATGACTTCTTTAGATTGCACTTATGTTTTAAATAAATGCTTTAAGAAGTGAATACGTGTATATTTTGTATACTGTCATTAGCACCGACACGAATTTGATTATATAAGTTTCCAGATATCTTAAAATGGTCATTACGTGCATCAATCACTAGAATTGAATACGACAGAAGTTCGTGTTGAAATTTCCACGTAGACTTACCGCCATCGCCTCAGCTTTCCAGTTATCGTTCCTACAATCGGCAGCTGCCTCTCCGGCCGTCCCCAAGGGAGACAAACTCGTCTTTGTCCACAGAGCATAACTCGAGGTACGGGAAAGCAGTCCCTCAGGCTAGGCCAATACCTTCCGTCTGCAAGATGCATAGATTGTAATAGACCCCTGCAGCATATAGGGGCCATGACAATCTATGCGTCTTGCTGGTACAGATTGCCGTCGTTTCTCGCATTACTGTTCTTAAAATAGAGAAGGCTATCTGACTAAACATACTGGACTGAGATGCAATGATTGTCCTACTCGTGGTTTCTTCAGCTCGTTGTGCGATGCTGATGTCAGAGGAACTATTTAGAGAATCTAGGTTCGCCAGCAAAATACATATATTCTCCTGAACCCCTGCTGTCGCAGGTGTTCATGAGAATCTATGTCTCTTGCAGATAGGACGAATCGTTCTCAGAGAGTTCAGAAAGAAAAGCAAAGAAAAAAGAAATATCACGTGAACACTGTAGGTGAAGAAATTGTAGAATGGGGTGTAACTCTGATCGGTCTATCCTTGGAGTTGTGGGGACATGGAGACAAGACCCAAACAGTACGTTACTTGTTCTTTGACACAGAAACCCAAATTCCACAGAGGAACATAATCGGTCTAAGCCTGATATACGGGTATTGGGTCACTTCTTCACGGACTCAGTCAGGTAACTTACACTTCTTTTTTTACTGAAGCGCGGTGTTTTTAATTTTGAATTTGGGTGGGTTTTTTTTTCTCGTTATTGTTTGTTTTTTGTTGTTGTTTTTGTTTGTTTGTTTTCTGTTTTTGGTTGTTGTTTTGTTTTTGTTTTTTCGGGGGTTGTTGTTGTTTGGGGTGGGGGTTTGTTGTTGTTGTTTTTGTTGTTTTGTTTTGTTTTGTTTTTTTGGGATTTTTTTGTTTTGTTTTTTGGAGGGGGGGTTAGGGTTGTTTTGGGGGTTTTTTTTGTTTGTTTTTTGGTTGTTGTTTTTTTTTTTGGGGGGGGGTCTGGTGTTGGTGTTTTGGGATTTTTGTTTGTTTCTTTGTTGTTTTTGTGTTTGTTGTTGGTGTTTGTTGTTGGTGTTTTGGTTGTTTGTTTGTTTTTGTTGTTGTTTTTTGTTTGTTTGTTTGTTTGTTTGTTTGTTGTTTTTGTTTGTTTGTTTGTTTGTTTGTTTGTTTGTTTGTTTGTTTAACTGCCTAGCCAATGGGACTCAGAATCAGTCAGCCATCGAAACGCCAGCACTACAGCCAAGAAGCTATATGAAGATATAGTTTAAAATCCTGTCCTTTTGCGAAGTTGTCAATATGGCGGTATTACAATACATTTACATATAATTATTGTTTTCGATCGTCTTGGTTCCAGACGCTACTGACTCGGAGCTTATCAACTCCCAGTCTATGGCAACTATCACAGTCGCTGCATCTAAGACGGATGGCGCTGGGTCTGCAAACACATATGTGTATCAAAGCTAGGAAGCAGATTTACCCGCTTCTCGAAATCATCAAATGAAACCACTTGATCATACCCGTCTCTGCATCTCAGAGGTCAATCTCCACCCGCTTTCTCGGCAGCCCTTGTGTGAAGTCGTTCTTTGTCCATCTTGTCACATCTGCAAAAGTCATAGATTCTCATAAGCCTCTGCGACAGTAGGGGCTTATGAGAATCTATGTCTCTTGCTGACTAGTATCTTCTTCTGTAGTTCCTCAACCTGCGGATCAGTGATGTTGCTCCCGGGCTAAGCCGCGAACAAATCTAGTTTACGGAGGAGCCGGCCCAAACAGGACATTGCACGAATGACTCTCATGCTTTCCTTATTAGTAAACGTAAATTGATGAGAAAGATTTCTGCACGTAAGATTTTAATTTGCGGCAGCAGGGGCTCGTGAGAATCTATGCCTCCCGAAGACAGAATCCCGCTGTCTGATAGAACATTAGGGGCTCTTAAGAATCTATGCCGGCGCTGCACAGACGAGTAAGTTCCGCTATCATTGCTGACTGAGAGGCCTACACATAAGCTCTGCAAAAGACAGTAAGTCCATGTTTGTGAAAAGCGAGATTTTCATATTAATACAATGAAACTCTCGATGTTCACAAATATGGACTTGCTGTCTTTAGACTTCACAGGGCAGAGCTCTTTCACATCACGAATTACCGAGGTCCCGTAGCCTAGGTCATATCCATTACTACTGAGCACGCCCGCCGTATCGCCCAATAGTTTGTTTGCCTTCGATATCACGTGTTTGTCTTGTGGATGCCGTTACAAAATGGCAGTGTGCTATCTTGTCACATCACGCAATCCGAACTGCCACCATTCTGGAAACGCCTCTGGCGAACTTTTTCACCTACAAGAGACACAGATCCTCATGAACCACTGCAAATTGCACTGCTCATGCCAATCAGCGTCTTTTGCAGTTGCGTGGATTGATTCGGCAGTATCCCCAGTGCCATTTAGTGCCAGATTCCAGATTATCATTTTCAGCGTCTCACCGATAGGCATCAAAATCATTTGTCGAGTTCCAGAGGTTCATTAACCCCTTTGGCTGTCGGTAGCGGTTTTTGTCGCGATGATTCCTACAGGAATCATCGCGACAAAAACCACTACCGACAGCCTGCAGGAATCATCGCGACAAAAACAGCTACCGACAGCCAAAGGATTAAAGAAGGCTTTATAACGATTGTATGGGAACCACCGAAATCGTCAGTAACAATTCTGGTCCATTTCAGGGATGAATTACATGTATATCTGTCTTTCTCACGAAAAATAGATTTTAGGTGTTCAATCTGTGACTGCTAGTTAGGTATGTGCCAAAACATTCTCTTTCCCTCCGAGAAAGAAACCCCACATAATGTATGGGAGTATAATAGCGTTATCGTATGATATAATTTACAGTGATATACGAGTATCAGCGTTATCGTGTGATATAGACAGAGCGCGGTGTAGCGCCCACAATGTTCAGTTATCCTACGGCATACTTCCCTCTGAGGTACATGAACACGCTCAAATTATCCCCATGTACTCCACCACGAACCCATTTCAGTTAGGTTTATTCACAAAGCTTGTGTTTATGTGGGTAGGGGCGTCTTTATGGACTTTTGAATCGGAAAGATATTTCAAATGACAAAGTGGCAAACAAATAATTGCTGGACGAAAGGACTAGCTAACATTATGAAGTTTGACTGCCGTAAATGAAAAACTTTTCTGTTCTTCTCCTCCTGTGTACGCAGGAGAGTTCCTTCCGTAAAGTCAGGGGAACAAAAACACAAAAATAAAAAAACTTCCGACACGTGTGCCTACTCACATACCGTTTGTGAAAAGAAGGTCAGAAGTCTTAGCTGAGGCAAGACAACATTGAGAACCCTATGTATCGGCGGAGTTTATCAAAGCCCGAAATGAAGTAGATCACTTTAATCACTTTAACTCATTCAGCCCGACGCACGTATTACCCAAATTTCGGAGGCGTCATCTAACGACTATGCACCTGTTGCAGGAGTTGGATCGCCCACGATAATTCAAGGGTAGTGCCAGATTAGCTTGGCGCCTGTCGGCGCCAAGCTAATCTGGCACTGCCCTTGAATTATCAAGGTCGATCCATCTCCTGCTGTAGTGCGACAGGGCTGAATGGGTTAATGTACATATCCACGTGTATTTTCATTAAACAGCATTGTAAGCATCTCACAGTTGTTTGATTCTTCAGAGGCTGTGCTAACTCAAGTTGGGTTGTATCCTTGCCCTCACCCCACGCCACCACCCCACCCCCTCCACCCCCCACCCCCCCACCCCCTTCACCCCACGCCACCCTCATCAAACTGAAGTAACATCCCGTATCAAAATGTCTTCGGGTCCACGACGGTCGACCGTTGTAGTCCCGAGGACCTTTCCTTACTGGGATGTCAGGCACTCTGGGCCGGGTCCCTCAACGCGGAAAAGCATCTTCCTACGCCGCTATTGAGTGGTAAATATGTGGCTCATTAATCACTCACTGCGTTTCTGAAAGAAGAAAAAAACAGCATTATTTCACATGGAAATCGTGTCAGTAACAGAACCCCAATTAGCTTCCGTGATAATCGGATAATCCCTGACACCGGTTACGTTCTGTTCCGATATCCTGACACCAGCATCAACTCGGGAAAAGAAATGTCCTCACATAATCACAACAATACGGGAAGCTAGAAGATGGAATTAACGAGCGCGGTCGATTTCACAAAAGCCTTCGACTTGTAACAAAACTCGCCAGGCTGGCAACCAGAAACCGAACATGTCGGCTTGAAAAGAGATCCGTATGCTTCTGTCCGCGAAAGACATAGATGTAAATGAAGTTTTGCAGGCTGCAGAAGCTCCTGGTAATCTTTGCTTCTGTTATATTCTGACGGAGCAGAATATCGAGGGTTTGTAATACCATTTTTGTAACAAAACTCGCCAAACTGCAGGCAATCATAAACCCTACCTGCATTAGCAGCCCTGAGTCTAAACCCTTATTACTTCTTCCGTAAGAGGAAAAGAGATATTCATGGGGGCTAATCCCGAAAAGCAAGAGGCGTAGATTCTGATAAGCCCCAGCTGTCGCAGGGGCCTATAAGAATCTACGCTTCTTGAAAATTAAACGGACCTGGATAAAGGACATGAAACCTGCATTCAACCTCGCCTCCACGGAGTAGCGTCAAAGACTCCCCGCCAGGGAGGTGGTCCGCGCTCTGGTAGCCGCCATCTTACAATGGCCGCTGACAGATTGCCACCCGGTAGTCCTCCTTTTGCTTCACGGTTGTCCCCCTTTGCTACCCAGTGGTCTCCCTGTGGCCAAACTTCGCGAGTGCTCTCTGGGGCTCAACAGGGGTACCTCCGCTCGTAAATCATGACAGTCCGGAGCGATTTGAAATAAATTTCCATATCCATCTCTCCGTCGCGCGGCCATTTCATACCTTAATCATCCATTTTGTTGCCTCGGGTTGTCACCCTTTCTTTCCGATTTGCGCGCGGAGTTACGGTTCCTGGGTCGATTAACCACATCGCGGGGTTCGTGTTTCTAGCATGAATGGAGTTAACATGTCAGTTTTGCTACCCCTGGCTTCTACACATCCGTCCACTGCCTAGCGGCGTATTGATCGGGTGATGACGATAGGGATGGCTGACCAGCGCGGATCATGAAGGTAACTTTCACACCGGTTGACTCCATCGATTCGCTGCGCTGATCAGCGCAGCGAATCGAGGGAGTCCACCAGTGTATATAGCTTCATTAACTTCGGACGGGAATTTAAGCAACACAATACAATAAAAATGCAACAGAAATTATATTTGTTAATATATTACCTGTGTCGTGGCTACATATCATATCGGCAGATTGCTAGAATATGCCGGTAAGGTAGTAGTTATGAAATCTCCATTGGACGCTGGTGCCGTGGACGATAGTAATACCACTGCTACTATTACTACTACTAATAATAATAATAATAATAATAATAATAATAATAAAAGTAATAATAAAAATAATAATAATAATAATAATAATAATAATAATAATAATAATAATAATAATAATAATAATAATACCGTTATTATATAAAGAAGTACCCAACGGAGAAAGAAACACGCTTAGAAAAAACGGTACAACACAATTTATTAATATTTCGGGTAAATACCCTTTGTCAAAATAGACAAACAAACAGAGACATTAGCCGCTACTTATCTTCATATGCAGAAGGAATGTGGCAACAATGGACTGTCATGATTTACGAGCGGAGGTACCCCTGTTGAGCCCCAGAGAGCACTCGCGAGTTGCCACATTCCTTCTGCATATGAAGATAAGTAGCGGCTAATGTCTCTGTTTGTTTGTCTATTTTGACAAAGGGTATTTACCCGAAATATTAATAAATTGTGTTGTACCGTTTTTTCTAAGCGTGTTTCTTTCTCCGTTGGGTACTTCTTTGCGTTATTATATAGGCGCTTTTTCTCAATTTTTGGGGAAATCGACTCAAAGCGCCGCGCCTGAAACCCAACACACACACTCACGAAACAGACACGGATTTACGCCATTTAAGACAAACACAGTACAAGACAAACGAAGGGCCAGTCAGCTACTGAAGTTACAGAGAAATTTGATCGCTTGTATTTGAAATTTGTAAAGTGGCCTGAGACCGGTACCGAAGTGGGGGGGGGGGGGGATGAACCGGAGTACCCGGAGAAAGAACCCCCGACAGTCCGCCCGAATTAACGGTGACACTTACCAGAGGAGAAAAGTCCAACGCCGGAACCCGGTATCGAACCGTGCACCTTTGGCATTGGTGGCAGGCGCCTTAACCACTGCGCCACGGACCGCCCCGGTAATAATAATAACGGTATTATTATTATTATTATTATTATTAATAAAGGGGATTTATAAGGCGCCAATACATGGTAAAATGCCATAGGCGTAGTAAAATGCTCTAAAATGCTTTAGACGCCGTACATACAATCAAGACAATATTACACAGCAAAGTGACAAACACAGATGACATGTACATTACATAACTGAACAGCATATGACCGAGTACATGAGCGCTGACAAGCAAGACTGGAAAAGATAAGTTTTAACTCATTCAGCCCGACGGCTGTATTTTATTTATTCGTCATGTTACTGTTTCTGCTGTTATATTTATTTAAAATGTTATTAAGGACAGACATGTAAAAAGGCCTGCGTGCCTACTGTCTTTATCCTTAGAAAATAAAGTTTCAATTCAATTCAATTCAATTCTCTCTCTCTCTCTCTCTCTCTCTCTCTCTCTCTCTCTCTCTCTCTCTCTCTCTCTCTCTCTCTCTCTCTCTCTCTCTCTCTCTCTCTCTCTCTCTCTCTCTCTCTCTCTCTCTCTCTCACACACACACACACACACACACACACACACACACAAACATGCGCGCATCTCCATGAGGCATAGATCCTCGTGCGCCTTCCGGGCACATGCCTCTTGGAGATGTTTGGATGCCGCACGCAAGCACTGACGCACTAACACGCACACACACATCAACGCGCTTTCAGAAGAGCATGCAAGTGACTCGTGTACTTAGCATATCATGTAGCTACGTAACGTCAACCTTCTTTTACACAAATTATAGCAAGACTGAAATTGTACCGTGAAATTCTAGTTTTGTCATCATTTTCTCAAACCTATGAAGCTAAGTGAAACTCATATCACGTAAAATATATAATTACGTAAAAACTAAAACTTACGTCATGACAAATGGCGTTTGGCAAACCAATGACGCGTATGTTACCCATCCTACCCGCAAGTGCAAGATTCTCGACAAGTGCTACTTGAACATTCCTGAGGCCTATGTTGACCGTGTAGGCCCGCCCTTCGGCCGATCAGATCATAACGTGGTGCACTTGCTTCCCCGTTATCGGCAAGTAGTCAAGCGTGTACCGCCGCATACTCGATGTGTCAAGCAGTGGGACCATGATAGTGTAGAGACTTTGAGAGGCTGTTTTGATACAACTGAATGGGATGTGTTTTTGACAACGAATCAGACTACGACAGACTGACGGACGCGATCACTTCATATGTACAGTTCTGTGAGGACAATGTAATTCCAACTAAGGAGATGCTAGTCTTTTCTAATAATAAGCCGTGGATCACTAAAGAATTGAAACAGTGCTTGAACGAGAAAAAAACGGCATTTTCGCGTGGAGATGCAGAGAAAGTGAGAGAATTGGAAAAAGATTTTAGAAGGAAAGCTAGAGCAGCTAAACTACACTACAAGAATAAAGTAGAGGAAAAGTTTACAACGGGTAATGTGAGAGATGCCTGGACGGGGTTGAATGTGATGATGGGGAGGGGGGAGGACAAACAGAAGATTCAATGTGATGATGCCACTGCTTTTGCTAATGACCTGAACACATTCTACTCTCGCTTTGATGTGCATAACTTTAAGCATGAGTTTGACACTTTGTGCGATTCTCTTGTGGCAATGCCAGATAGTGTAACTGTGTCAGAGAGAGAGGTAGCTTTTTGTTTTACACATGTGAACCCGAGAAAGGCCCCTGGGCCTGATGGTTTGTGTGGTCAGGTGTTGAAAAAATGTTCTAGTCAGCTCAGTCAGGTTTTCACTCGCTTATTTCAACTGTTTTTAAATGTTCATTTTGTTCCACGTGTCTGGAGAACTTCTGTGATCATACCTGTTCCTAAGAAACCCAATGCTAAGACTCATAATGATCTTCGGCCTGTGGCCTTGACCTCTATACTGTGTAAATGCATGGAGAGAGTGGTGTGCAATCAACTGACTGCTTCTGTGGCCGATCGCATGGATCCCTTTCAGTTTGCTTACAGGGCTAGAAGGGGGGTGGAGGATGCCTCTGTTCTTCTTCTTGATCTTGTCTTAAGTCATCTCGATAAAGCTGGAACATTCACTAGAGTACTTTTCATGGACTTTTCTTCAACCTTTAATACGTTACAGCCGCACTTGCTTCTTTCTCGTCTTTTGGATCTTCAAGTTAACTCGGAACTCGTTCTTTGGATAGGCTTTTTGTGCGATCGGCCACAGAGGGTCAGCGTGGGTGGATGTATGTCTAGTGAGCGGGTTTTGAACACTGGGGCGCCTCAGGGGTGTGTCCTGTCTCCTGTACTCTTCTCGATTTACACCAATGAATTAACGTGCAATACTTATCTTCTCACCCTTATCAAATTTGCAGACGACATGGCTCTGGTTGCACGCCTTAAAGACGAGCATTCACTCTCTCAGTACTTTGAATTCATAAAATTTCTCACTTTTTGATTTGGCTCAAGCTTTCTGGAATTAAATGTTCAAAAAACAAAGGAAATCTGTTTTGAGGAGGGTCGGGCGCGGGACACATCCCTGGTGCGGCCAGTTATGAAAAACCATGACCGGTTGATTCTTTTAAGTACCTTGGCACTGTTCTGGACAAAAAAGTTAGTTTTAGTCTTCATGTTGACAGTGTTTGCAGAAAGGCAAATCAGAGATTGTATCTTTTGATGAAATTGAAGTCCTTTGAAGTTGATTCAGTTATTTTTAGAAACAGTGTACAGATCTTTAATTGAAAGCATTCTCACTTTTAATGTCATAGCATGGTTTGGAAACCTGACTGTAAGAGATAAGGCAAAGTTGACACGTGTCGTCAAACTGGCAGGCAAAATCGTTGGCCATGAGCAAAGATCTCTTTCTGGACTCTACGAGTTGTTTTGTAAGACAAAAGCAGGCAAAATTATCCGTGACCCCACCCACCCCCTTCATGACGCATTCAAAATGTTGCCCTCCGGTAGACGACTGCGTGCTCCTTTGGCAAAACGTAGCGTGTACAAGCGCTCCTTCATTCCCACCGCCATCAGTATCCTAAACTCAAAACAACTGTGATGATGGCCCATTTTCCTCTTCATCCCTTGATTCTGCATTCAGCCTAAGCCTAACCCACCATACCATTTCCTCCCCTTGTTTTAATCCCCACCCCCACCCCCCCCCCCACCCCCCACACTTCTTTTAGCGTGTGTGTATGCTGATAGGGTGTGTGTGTATGTTTGATATTGTGATGTTTGTATTTTTGTTGCATACGTATTATTATTATCATTATTTATGTCACTTGATTTCTTGTTTTATTCAATTATCCTACACCAGTGCTGCAAAGGAAAATTTCCATATAAAATCTTTTTATCTGGACAATAAAGTTTTTGAATCTTTTGAATCTTGAATCTTGAATCTATGTCCTGCGCCCCTTATAGAGCTCACTGACGCATTGACAGATCTGCGAGACTTATTCAAAAGGAGATATTTCAACATCAGAATCAAGTCAAAGACAAAAGGTAGAGACACTTGACAGCAAGAACAGCTCTCATATAGAAGGGACTTTGTATACTGTTCTACGTTTGTTTCCATGTCACCCCGAAGAAGGATCTTTGATCCGAAACGTCGTGTTACTTGTATCTAATTTAAAGGGTTTTCAACCTCTTTTTCTGTTTTCCTTTCAAGGGACTTTGTAGTTTATGGTTCATCCCATTTTGTGTTCTATAAAAGATCACCAAAACGTTCTAAAGTACAAAGTTACTTAGTGTTGTTCGAAACAACAGGCACACTACTATAGACAGCAGATAGATTTTAAAATCATGTCAAAAAGTCTATTATCTATAAATGTATATTCCTTTGACGCCAGTGATGTCTGGCGTGATCCAGGTCGGAAGATGTTTTCTTGATTTCTTTTACGGAAAACGTGGAGGAATGAAAACCAATACGTTATTGGTTGCATTGACTTGCTGCACGGACCCTAGAAGGACTGAGGGAGGCCAAAGGAACCACTGTACCCCGAAAGCCTTCGGCCTTAGGGGTACAATGGTTTCTTTAACCTCCCGCATGCCTTCAACGGTCCGTGTGCAAACCCCTGCTACCAATAACTTATAATGTGCGTGCCACTCACCTGTCTGTGACTGACATGTAATCAGACGACATTAATAGTCCTTTGTGAATAAAAATAAAATCTTAAACTGAATTGAATGTAGCTGAACTAAAATGGGCAGAATTGAAGTGAAGTGACTTGAACTGAACTCAACTGAACTGACCTGACCTGAACTGAATAGAGTTTACTGGAAATAAATTGAAATAAATTGAATTAAATTGAATTGAATTGAACGCAATTGAATTGAACTGATTTGAATTGAAAAGAATTGAATAAGCAAGACTGAGAGTGCATATATCACCACTGAACATTCCTTGGCAAATTATTATTTCAAAGAAATATGTGTCAATTCACCCAACCCCCACGTCCCAACCTCCCCACCAAAGAAAAAATCTTCAGCATGCAGCATTTTGAACAGTACCCCTGAGCGAACGTGTACAGCACTGCATGTTCCAAGTCCGAACATTTTTATTTTTCTTCTTCTTAAATTTGATTTTGGGCGGCACGCTAGTTGGACAAACTAAACACGCAACTGGCTTTCCCCAATTCCAGATCCCAACAGGGATACAAGACGCTACAAAGCGCTGCTGTTCAACTGTTACTTTAACCTCTCGACTGCTACTGACGATACCGTTCAGCCAAACGACATCGCCAGTAGCAGACAAGGGAGTTAACAACAATCTGATCCCGTAAACGTGCACGCTACTGACGTCAATTCTGACGACAATTTCAGTGCTCCCCCCCTCTCCCCCCACCCTCCCCCTTTCTCCCCCCCTCCCCCCTCCCCCCCCCCTCCCCCATTAAAAAAAAAAATGCTGGCGCAGTCACCGGCCTCACGAACTTTTGGTTACTTGCGGCGGAGACTGACGATGAGCTAAACATACACTGGACTGGAGAACACAGACCCAGTACTCAAAAGGCAATCTGGCCGACATCGCCACTCCTGTGCGCGGGCCGACAGCAGCCGACGTCGGCCCGATGATTTTTGGCGTATTCGTAAGTCAGTAAGATCTAATTTATGCAATTTGCACTGGGTGGTAAAAACAATATACTGACGGACACGTGGCAGCACTCCTCCCCGGTCAGCAAAGGTTCTCGGGCCCACGACGGCCGCAGTGGGCCGGCGCACGGCTGTGCGCGGGCCCACCGCGGCCGTTGTGTGCCCGAGGACGTTTTGCTACTGAGGTTGCTGTTCCGCCCATGATTCACGAATGCCATCTTCATGGTTAAGATCTATAATTCCAGGCAGCATACACGTTTACAGCATTACGTTTGTCTCCGAAGACATTCCCCCGAAGGGCGTTCATTTACTTGCATTTTTGATACTCACAGAGAGAGAGAGAGAGAGAGAGAGAGAGAGAGCGAGCGTAGACTGGGGAGAGAGAGAGAGAGCCAAACTAGTCCGAAAAAAAGCCAAGGGAAAAAAGTGTGCACATGCAGTCTTTAAGTTTGTGGCATTTTCTGCCACAATTCTATTTACCCGAAGAGCTGAGAATATTTACATGAGATCTAAACAACAAACTCTTCATCTCGCCTCTCCGGAGCGCGATCGCCACGTGCTAGTGGTCGCGCGCCACTCTACAACAAGTGCCGCGCGGTTTTATACACAGTGTGCACGTGCACAGCCTGTAGGTGTCGGACTGGTTTTTTTCGAGGAACACAGAAGTAGGTGGACCTCATTCGAGACGCGCCGCATACGGATATGCGGCTTTAGGCGCATATCCGTATGCGGCACGTCTCGAATGAGTTAACCCCTTATGCGTGGAGCCACCTGTACCGTTCACAGCACTTTGGCAGCAATCACAATGGTTTTAAGCCATTGGGCAGTAATACAGTACAAAACGAGAAGTAAATTGACCATGATAGTTCAATAGCAGTGCCATGCCACGGACTGCTCGGCGCCTCTGTTACGGTCGATCTGTCTCCAGTTCTGTGAATGTAATGAACTATTCCTTAATTGTTGGATTTCGATTAAATAAGGCTCAAAATGGATCTACGAATACATGAAAAATAGACCCTCCCCCCCCCCCTCCCCCCTCCCCCCCCCCCCCAAAAAAAAAAAAAAGCGAATCACGTTAAACACTTGTGTCTAGTATCAGTGTATGCATTCCGTGACATTCGTGGCTAGAATTTGCCATGAAGACAAAAACGCCCACTTTATACTTTTTAAATATAACCACTTCTACTGCAACGATAACTTACTTTTAAAACTCACTGACAGCTACCGACCATACCGCTCACGGAAAAGAGTCATTACGAGTTGTTGTTGTTGTTGTTTGTCGCTGAACGGTTTCGTCCGCAGCAGTCAAAGGTTAACCCTTTCACTGCTAGACGACGCAGATTGCGCTTTTTGAAATCATGGTCAATTCAAAATCAAAGACACCAAGTCGTCAAAGGAACATGGATACAAAGTGTGGTGTCAGCAAGAGGTGTAGATCCTCATGAGCCCCCGCGACAGCGGGGGCTCATGAGGATCTATACCTCTTGCAGTTGGGTGTTCAGTTTTTTCTCGGCAGTGAAGGAGTTAATTAATAAATCAATTCTTTTTCTTTCTTTTTTTAACAAATTCAAATGCGCGTGAGGAATATGATGCTGTGCCCCTTTCAGACTGGACGGGTTTGGCTGCGGCGCTATCTCCCAGTTGTGCACGTGCGACACAGTGTAGCAGGTACAAAGCCTTCCAGACGTCTGGTAATCTACATCTGCACGGGAAGTAATGATGTCCTTTGGGAAGGTGATTCGCACTACGAAGCGCAGTAACCGATGGACTGCTGAAATAGGCGATTTCCCGAAATCAGAAGTAGGTCAATATTGCACGTGTTTCCGCGACGAAAACAGTGGATTAACCCCTTTAAGCCCCGACGCATTACACCAGGAGCTGGATCGACCATGATGATTCAAGGGTAGTGTCAGATTAGCTTGGCGCCGTCAGCTGTATCAACATGACCCTGATGATTCAAGGGCAATGCCAGGTTAGCTTGGCGCCTGACGGCGCCAAGCAAATCTGGCACTACCCTTGAATCAGCAGGTCGATCCCACTCCTGCAACTGGTACACAGTTGTTAGGTGACACCTAAAAAAAAAATGGAAATGCGGCCTTGGTGTTTTCATGGGTTAATGCAATGTTGACCTTCTTTTGATATCCGAACGTCTACTGCAGGAGACTGCCCTTCAAGTTGTAATAAATATAACCTTTGAGAAACTGCAAGTATGGTCATCTGTATCTGCACAGTAATCAAGGACACTTTTCAGGAGACTGTCCTTCAAGTTGTAATAAATACAACCATGGAGAAACTGCAAGTATGGTCATCTGTATCTGCACAGTAATCAAGGACACTTTTCAGGAGACTGTCCTTCAAGTTGTAATAAATACAACCATGGAGAAACTGCAAGTATGGTCATCTGTATCTGCACAGTAATCAAGGACACTTTTCAGGAGACTGTCCTTCAAGTTGTAATAAATACAACCATGGAGAAACTGCAAGTATGGTCATCTGTATCTGCACAGTAATCAAGGACACTTTTCAGGAGACTGTCCTTCAAGTTGTAATAAATACAACCATGGAGAAACTGCAAGTATGGTCATCTGTATCTGCACAGTAATCAAGGACACATTTCAGGAGACTGTCCTTCAAGTTGTAATAAATACAACCATGGAGAAACTGCAAGTATGGTCATCTGTATCTGCACAGTAATCAAGGACACATTTCAGGAGACTGTCCTTCAAGTTGTAATAAATACAACCATGGAGAAACTGCAAGTATGGTCATCTGTATCTGCACAGTAATCAAGGACACATTTCAGGAAAATAAATCGCATTACGAAGTGCATCTGGTTTTCTCCATCTGCAATAATTTCAGTGCAGATGTGACTATGAATGATGAAATTTGTTAATTGAATTCTAATAAATTGTAATAAATTAATAGACTTACAACTAAAATACAGTCCGGAACTTTCTTTGCCAAACAGAAAATGGTGTACAAGGCCAGAGGCCAGTACAATTTTGATTCGAGCTTTGGATCATTAACCCTTTCACTTTCAAGGGATGAATATTGTGTTCTGAGAGCTTTGGTAAAAATTCAGCAACCAAAAGTTGTACTTTCTTTGCGACTTACACAATCACAAGTGAACCAGGAAGACCTATTTTGCATCCTATTTTTGAGGCCTACATTTTCGAAGGCCTATTTTCTTTTTTATTTATCCATATTAACGGTAGAACCCATACTGTGTTAATCTATTTAAACACAATACCCCTCACCGCCCCTTCCCCCCCTCCCGCCCCCCACCCCACCCCACCCCCCCCCTCCACCCCCCCCCCCCCCACTCCACATCCCTCACCTCCAACAAAAAAAAAAAAATCAAAATAAAGTGAAGAAAGCGTCTTTGGTGCTACTGAACTATCTCAAATCATATACCATATAAGCAAAGGTTCTTGGGCCCATGACGGCCGCAGTGGGCCCCGCGCACGGCCGTGCGCGGGCCCACTGCGGCCGTCATGGGCCCGGAGAAGTTTTGCTACTAGTTAGCTGGGCAGCTCAGGTGGAAGAGCGTTCGACTCCCGTCCGAAATGTCGTAGGTTCGAACCCAGCTGGGGTCAAAATTTCCTCCGACCCTTTTCGATGCCCCATCTTTGAAATCACCTTCGTGGTGGACAAAAGACGCCAATACCCTTAGCGTTCAACTTTTAAAACATCACATACTGAAATAAAAGCAAAAAAAAATAAAATAAAAAATAAAAAAAAACTACACACACACACACACACACACACACACACACACACACACACACACACACACACACACAAAAGTGTACACGTCTCAATGCTGGGCTAAGCAAGAGAACAAAAACAATGACGCATGCATTTCGAGACACATGCAGCGACCGACCTCCCACAGTACAAACTGAGTCAAAATAAAACGACGAAACCACACGCATGGATGCAAGTTTAATTCATTGGAGACGTGCCGCATATGGATACGTGTCGAAACTCGCCCCCCCCCCCCCACCCCCACCCCTCCGACCCCCCCCCCCCCCTCCAAAAAAAAAAAGAAAAGAATCAAATAGGGAAGGGTTGAGGGTTCCAAACACCCCTTAAAAGAGACTTCGTTATAACATTTTAAACAATTTTGGCTGGGGGGGGGGGGGGGGGGGGGGGGCGGAACTATATCTTGTTGTGGTGTGTCTGGGTAGAATGAGTTAATCTAATGAGAGCTGAGGTGTATGCTTTGTTCAATGGCAACACTAGTAAGGCCGGACTGTTTCTTTCAGAGCCCTCATGACAAGACGAAAGTTCTGTGTATTTTTTTTACAAATCACATTTACATGAGGGCGCAAAGAATGTGTAACAACGTTTCTATAACACTTCAAGTTAATGTTGTGTAAAAGCCAGCAACAAAGCAATAACAAAGTGTCGACAATTGTCGCTGTCACAGTCTGCGCAAATTCCAATATTTCCATAGTTTCCGATGTCACTTCACGGATTATTGACTTTTGCTATTAATTAGTTTTTGAAATACTGGTTCGGACTATGTTTCAACCATTCTTTACTGTACTGTTGTGAATCGAATACTATATAATCCACAACTCGGAGACTCCAGTCTTTTTGTGACCCCCTATATTTTTTCTTGATCGGCTTTTATGTGTCTTGCGCTATGTGACTGATTGGCCCAAGCCGTATAATTGGGGGAAGAACGTTTTGCCGGCTTAGCCATTACGTAGTTGGGGAGACGGGTAATGAGAATCATCCAGTCGCCTTTTATTTTTATTATTTTTTCAGATTTATTGTCTCACTAATGGGAAATTTGGGTCGCCACAGGGCAGCACCACCCGACATAATAGCCCTTTTAACCCTTCGCATGTCGGGTGCGGTGGAGGAAAGCTGTAGTACCCGGAGAAAAAAAATTCAATACACAAAAAAAAATCCTAACTAGACCAGTAAGAACAACTTTTCTACCTTCTGTCTTTGACTCGGATGTTGAAATATTTAATTTTGAAAAAGCCTCGCAGATGTGCCAGTGCGTCATAGTGAACTCTATAAGGGGCGTGCGCAGTGCTTTGTCAAATGTCATTTGTAATGACGTCTTTTTTTGTTTTTACGTAATTTTATATTTAACGTGATATGAGATTCGCTTTCGCTTCAAGACTTGGGAAAATGGTGACAAAATTAGAATTTCACGGTACAATTTCAGTCTTGCTATAATTTGTGTGAAAGCAGGTTGACTTTAACTAGCTACATGCTATAAGATAACATAAGATAAGATAAGATAGTTTATTGCCATATGTTTCCATGTAAAAGAACAATAAAAACTTTGGAATTTGTCTTGATGTCAGTTACTAAGACTAAAATAACACACACACACACACACACACACACACACACACACACACACACACACACACATACACACACACACACACAACCACAACCACACACACACACACACACACACATACACACACACACACACACACACACACACACATACACACACACAAACACACACACACACACACACACACATACACACACACACACACACACAACCACAACCACACACACACACACACACATACACACACACAAACACACACACACACACACACACACAGAGTAAACTCTAAAATATGATTTCCATGCTAAATACTAAGCAAATACCGGTATTAAACATGGCGAACGGGCACGCCTCACCTGCTAAGTACATCTGCATTTTCTTCTGAAAGCGCGAAAATGTGTGTATGCGTGTGCGTGCGTGCATGCGCGCGCTGCAAACATCAATCCTCAAGATGCATGGATGTTCATGAGCCCTCCGGGCACTTAAGGATCTATACCTCTTGGAGATGCACGCATATGTGTCATTGGTTTATAAAACGTCATTTGTCATGACGGTTTTTTTATGTGTTGTTGTTGTTCTTACGTAATTTTACATTTAACGTGAAATGAGTTTCGCTTTCGCTTCAAGACTTGCGAAAATTGTGACAAAACTACAATTTCACGGTACAATTTCAGTCTTGCTATAATTTGTATGAAATCAGGTTGACTTTACCTAGCTACATGATATACTAAGTACACCTGCATGCACTTCTGAAAGCGCGTCGATGTGTGTGTATGTGTATGCGTGTGCAAGTGCGTGAGTGCATGCGCACGCTCCAAACATCCTCAAAAGGTATAGATGTTCATGCGCCCTCCGGGCATATGAGGATCTAAGCCTATTGGAGATGCGCGCATATCAGTGTGTGCGAAAGAACGAGCGAGAGAGAGAGAGAGAGAGAGAGAGAGAGAGAGAGAGAGAGAGAGAGAGAGAGAGAGAGAGAGAGAGAGAGAGAGACTGAGAGGGAGAGAGAGAGAGAGATAGATAGATAGAGAGAGAATTAATAATAATAATAATTATTATTATTATTATTATTATTATTTATATAGCGCTTAATCTTACTCATACTCAAAAGCTGTAAGCGATTTACAATCTGTACACGAAACTAAAAATACAATGACATATGCACATAACAAACAAAGCACAATGCCCGAACACACCACTTTTACAATAAACTAAACAACAATACATAAATAATAATTTATATTCTAATTAACATTCAGTCTAAACAAGGAGGATTACAGAACTACAGCTAAGGCATCAAACACTGGCAGTTATTCAAAGTAAAGCTTGAAGAGGTGAGTTTTCAACGACCTCTTGAAGTCAGAGACAGACTCACTGTTTCTGACCTCAAGTGGAAGTGTATTCCATAACACTGGGGCTTGATAAACAAACGTGCGCTGACCAAATGTTTTAGTTTGGACAGAAGGCACACACAACTTCCGTTTATCAGAAGAGGAGCGGAGCTCACGAGAGGGTGTATACACATGCAGCAAAGAGGACAAGTATTCTGGGCTGGTGCCTGAAAGGCAGTTAAAACAGATTGACATAACTTTGTATTGAATACGTGAGGACACAGGTAGCCAGTGAAAGGACTTCAAGATGGGTGTGACATGCTCAGTCTTACGGACTCTCACAACAAGCCGGGTTGCATTGTTCTGAATTTTTTGGAGGCGATCAATGAGATACTGAGGGCAGCCACAAAGCAAAGAGTTACAATAATCTAGCTTGGACAGCACAAATGCACAAACTAGTGTTTCAGTGGCTTCCACGGTCAGCAGGTGACGAACTGAACTAATACGACGAAGTTCCAGATAAGCTGATCTACACACTGCACTGACATGCTGTGACATAGATAACTCGCTGTCAAGTGCCAACACCCAGGTTTCTCACACTCGCAGAGAAGCCAATTGAGTGTTCCATCCACAGACAATGATGAGGGTAAAGGCAGGGACGAAGATAATCTTGGATTAGCTACCAGCATTGCTTCAGTTTTGCCATCATTTAACATCAGTTTGTTTGTGGTCATCCATGATTTGACATGGTCAATATACTTTGGACGGCATTCACAGCTCGCTCGACAGTATCACTTTTGTACATCTGCGTATCATCTGCAAATGCATGATGGGAAATGGAGCGACTACAAATCAGGTCGGACAGGGGCTGAACATACAGTAAGAATAATACAGGTCCTAGGACCGAGCTCTGGGGTACACCAAACCGAAGAGGTGATGGCTCAGAACGACAGCCGTCGACAGAAACAATCTGGGATCGTTCAGTCAGGTATGAACTAAACCATACCAAGACTGTGCCTTCAATGCCAAATACAGATTGAAGACGGCACAGCAAAATTTCATGGTCAATAGTGTCGAACGCACTGGACAGATCCAGCATAGCAAGGACTGTGATCTTACGCTCGTCCAAAGCACAAAGCAGGTCATTGAATATCTTAAGCAAAGCTGTTTCAGTGCTACGATGGGGACGATATGCAGACTGGAATACACTGAACAGACTATTAGAGTTGACATTCTTTAAAGTTTGAGCAAGGACAATTTTCTCAAGAATCTTTGATAGAAATGTAAGATTGGAAACTGGGCGATAGTTTTTCAGTACATTTGGGTCTAAAGATGGTTTCTTCAATAAGGGTTTCACACGTCATATTTACAGTATGCATGCGTGGTGACGGAGTTGTTTCATTTACGTCGCGGGCACTGTCTGACTTTCTCTAGAAGTCAAGGTTTTTTAGTGTTTTAATTATTTTCTGAAAAGAATTAATTTTTACTGAGAAGTTGAAAGGCTACAAAGCTGGCTAACGAACTTGTCCAATGTCTTCTCCAAACTTGCTATATGAAAAAGTTCAAGTAAATAAGCCAAAAATTACGAACTCTAATATGGGTCAACCGACTTCCTATAAACGGTTGTTTATGTCTTCAATATGACATTCAATTACAATATGTTCTCTTAGCCACCCCTTTACGGAAAGTATTTCGCCAAGTTTCCGGTTGAAGCTTGTGTGTACAGAAATATCGGCGATTTTCTTGTGTACATACATACGCACACACATACGCACATACATACATATATATATATATATATATATATATATATATATATATATATATATATATATATATATTATATATATATATATATATATATATATATACATACGCACATACATACATATATATATATATACACTACGCACATACATACATATATATATATATACATACGCACATACATACATATATATATATATATACATACGCACATACATACATATATATATATACATACGCACATACATACATATATATATATACATACGCACATACATACATATATATATATACATACGCACATACGGCGCTTCGCGCGAAATGTACGTTTAGCAGCGAGGTTAGCGTAACAAGACAAAAAAATGAGTACGTAATTTTTATCTTGTTACTTCAATTGTTAGACGTTTAGCCTGCCCGCCTTTGACATCATGGACACTGATGCTATTAAATTCGCCCCACCGCGACCCGCTAAAAAGTCCCTTCTATAAATAGAAGGGACTTAAAAAGCGCACAGAGTGAGAGAGAAGACAATGGCTTTTGTCATCAAACGGTGGGAAATGTGGCAAAATGATAATCGCCAACCGCACTGCACAAAATCTCCGGACCTTGGTGCAAGGGAAGCAACCCAAGTTAATTTCTCCAACAGCTAGGACTGTCTAATTCAGACGTTACTTCCCCTCCACCTCCAACCACTCGGTCCAAATTAATGATGATTTCGGGCAGTGGGTCAAAATTGCACGAGTTTTTCGACGCCGGAAAACAGTGGATTAAGTAAAAGGGCGAGTGAAAAAAACGGTGGATTTAAAGCCTGTCTGAGCTTTAAGCCACCGTTTTCGTCAAAACAGAAAAGTTTAACCCGCTACGTCAGATTTCGGCCTCACGACAATCACTCAAATACAATCTGTGTTCGGCAAAGCTTAAAACCGTGTCAGTTGTATATAACCTATTCATCTCTGACCACTATAGCAGGAGATACTATAGCTTGGAGGCAAGCTAATCTGACACTACCCTTGAATTATCATGGTCGATCCATCTCCTGCAGCTGGTGCATAGTCATTAGATGACGCCTCCAAAATTTGGGAAATACGGCCGTCAAGCTGAATTATATAACCATTCTCTCTCTCTCTCTCTCTCTCTCTCTCTCTCTCCCCTCAAAGCTCCGTCAGTTCTAGGTATTCACAGGCGAGGTAAATAAACAAAGCCAAACTTGACACATTCCTCACACGTGCTGCTATCAGTCGCACAGTACTCAAAACTGACAGATGCTAATTACCTATTAGCCACAATCTGTTTACGCAGCCGCATTTAGCTCTGTGGACTGCTGACTTACAGGCTGAAATGTGCTGCCTTCCTCCGTCTGGATGAGAGAGATGCACTTATTTTTATAACTGCATTAAGTGAATGCCATTCGTGCCGTGCTAAGTATGGAAGAGATCCCTACTTATTCGTGTACTAGATGCAGGGGCGGATTTGGGGAGAGGGGGAGTTCCAGGGATTCCGCCCCACCCCCACCCAACCCGGCCTCCCTACCCCTCGACCCCCAAGAAAAAAAGAAAAATTCTTTTAAAAATGCTATTACAAAAGTCCTTTTGTGGGGGAGTTTGGAATACCACCTCCTCCTCCCCCCCCCCCGCCCCCCCCCCCCCCCCCTCCTTCCTCAGCCCTGTTTGATATTTTGGCAAGCGGTGAGAGTCACCTGGTACACGCTCTTACCCCCTCCCCGCCCCCTTTTCTCCTTTCGGAGTTTCGGCCACCGGAAGGAAGGTCATGATCGTCGGCATGCCTTTTGTGTCAGGCTGAAGGTTTGGACAAACGGTTGCCCTCCCCCCCCCCCCCCCCCACTCCCGTCCCCCCCCCCCCCACGCACACACACACCCCAACTCAGGGTACGTGATCTGGCCCTGAGGTGTAGATGTAAGATGTGCTCTTGACTGACTGATTAGTGAAAAGTGGCAGCAACTTTTTTTTATATTGGGGGGAGGGGGGGGGGGGAGGAAAAATACATCTGGAAAGACTGACACTCCCGGAAAGGTTCCTCTGGCCTATGCCCTTCACTGCCGAGTAAAATGAACACCACCCGAATGCAACAGATATAGATCTATGCCTCTTGCTGACACCACTTTAAATCTATGTTCCTGGGACGGCTGTTGCTCTTTGGCATGGAATTAACCCATTCAGCCCGGACGCAATAGAGCAGGAGATGGGTCGACCGTAATAATTCACAAGGGTAGTGCCAGATAAGCTTGGCGCCTATCGGCGTCAAGCTAATTTGGCACTGCCCTTGAATTATCATGGTCGATCCATCTCCTGCAACTGTCGCATAGTCGTTAGATGACGCCTCCAAAATTTGGGAAATACGGCCGTCGGGCTGAATGAGTTAAAGCAGGTTGCAGAAACACCGTCTGTGTCATATGGTAGTGAATGAGTTAAAAGAAATATCCAACAAAATGAACATAGTTTTACATAGACATAAATACTAGTAGTCCATTGTATTTCTAGCTGTTATGTCGACACATACACCATTCTATTCAGCTGCAATGGTCACTATAGTATACTTCTCAGACACTGTACCTCGTGTACACTGTCCAGTGTTAGAATGTCTAAGGCCGCTTTTCAAGTCTCGCCTCCTACGAGGATGTCGTTCAATCTGCCGTAAAGCGACCGGTTTACGGTTGTTCGAACGCGGTTCCGGTTATTTTTAATTATTTAAAAACAAACAAAAAAAACTATGGCGGCCGTTCCGATGGGACCAGCCGCTCAACTTTAGAGAATTTGTTTTTTAACAGCGTGCCTGCATTTAGATTAGTGAAATTATATTCATTTAACTCACATTCTACCCCCGTGAGACACACCACAGGAAGATAAGGATCGACCATGATAGTTCAAGGGTGATGCCAGAATAGCCTGGGCGCCTATGGGCGCCAAATTATTCTGGCATCACCCTTGAACTGTCATGTTCGATCTGGCTGTGTCCCGCACTCGGTAATGCAGTCTTCAGAGGACAACGGCAAAATGGAAGGATTTCGCCGCTGTTGGGGTATAATGAGTTAAGTCTTCAACTGCAAATCTGCACACTCATACATTGCCGAACTTTATTCTCACACAATGAGACTGATTCAGTTAACCCTTATCATTCGGAATACACCAGTGTGTGAAATAAGTTTGACTAAAATAGTTCAAGGGTAGTGCCAGAACAGCTTGGCGCCTCTAGGCGCCAAGCTGTTCTGGCACCACCCTTAAACTAAAGCCATTGGTCTATATCCTTATCTGTAAGTACTATAATGTAGCTTGCATATGGCAGTGTACAAATTTGAAGCTTTTAGCCTCAGTATGACATGGGTTGAACTAGAGCCATTGGTCTATATCCTTATCTGTAAGTACTATAATGTAGCTTGCATATGGCAGTGTACAAATTTGAAGCTTTTAGCCTCAGTATGATATGGGTTGAACTAAAGCCATTGGTCTATATCCTTATCTGTAAGTACTATAATGTAGCTTGCATATGGCAGTGTACAAATTTGAAGCTTTTAGCCTCAGTATGATATGGGTTGAACTAAAGCCATTGGTCTATATCCTTATCTGTAAGTACTATAATGTAGCTTGCATATGGCAGTGTACAAATTTGAAGCTTTTAGCCTCAGTATGATATGGGTTGAACTAAAGCCATTGGTCTATATCCTTATCTGTAAGTACTATAATGTAGCTTGCATATGGCAGTGTACAAATTTGAAGCTTTTAGCCTCAGTATGATATGGGTTGAACTAAAGCCATTGGTCTATATCCTTATCTGTAAGTACTATAATGTAGCTTGCATATGGCAGTGTACAAATTTGAAGCTTTTAGCCTCGGTATGATATGGGTTGAACTAAAGCCATTGGTCTATATCCTTATCTGTAAGTACTATAATGTAGCTTGCATATGGCAGTGTACAAATTTGAAGCTTTTAGCCTCAGTATGATATGGGTTGAACTAAAGCCATTGGTCTATATCCTTATCTGTAAGTACTATAATGTAGCTTGCATATGGCAGTGTACAAATTTGAAGCTTTTAGCCTCAGTATGATATGGGTTGAACTAAAGCCATTGGTCTATATCCTTATCTGTAAGTACTATAATGTAGCTTGCATATGGCAGTGTACAAATTTGAAGCTTTTAGCCTCAGTATGATATGGGTTGAACTAAAGCCATTGGTCTATATCCTTATCTGTAAGTACTATAATGTAGCTTGCATATGGCAGTGTACAAATTTGAAGCTTTTAGCCTCAGTATGATATGGGTTGAACTAAAGCCATTGGTCTATATCCTTATCTGTAAGTACTATAATGTAGCTTGCATATGGCAGTGTACAAATTTGAAGCTTTTAGCCTCAGTATGATATGGGTTGAACTAAAGCCATTGGTCTATATCCTTATCTGTAAGTACTATAATGTAGCTTGCATATGGCAGTGTACAAATTTGAAGCTTTTAGCCTCAGTATGATATGGGTTGAACTAAAGCCATTGGTCTATATCCTTATCTGTAAGTACTATAATGTAGCTTGCATATGGCAGTGTACAAATTTGAAGCTTTTAGCCTCAGTATGATATGGGTTGAGAAAATGTCGCGATCGTTGGCCTTCTCACGTGACCTCTCGGCGCCCGAGACTTAAAAAGTCTTGGACAGTTTAACACTGGACAGTGTACACGGGGTACGGTTCAACACTCGACAGTATACACGAGGACAGCGTCTGGAAAAGTATACTATAGAGACCACTTCAGCCATACTCTTTTATAATACGTGCAGAATTGTTTCACGTGTATCACTGAAAAACAAAACAACATACACAAAAACATTATATGAGTGCTTTAGTGACTGCCGAGTAAAAATTAACACCACCCAGATGCAAGAGGTATAGATTATCATGAGCCCCCGCAGTTGCGAGGGTTCATGAGGATCTATGCCTCTTGCTGACACCACTCTGAATGTTTGGACAACAGACTTCTTGCATACCTCTCCCCAATCAATCAATCAATCAATCAAATGCGGTAATATGGAAAGAACGAAATTCACGACACGCCTAGGCAAGTGCCGGCTACCTTGCAACCCAGCACAGCAGGTGTAAACTACTTGACGCTAAATGGTCCGCACGTGCGAATATGGGCGCGTAAAGTGCACGTGCCGGCGCTCGCGACACCACTCGTCAGGGTTCAGCTTCGAAGCCAACGCCTCCAATCTGCAAGAAGTATTCATCCTCTCCCGCTTTGAAGCCTCTCAGTAGGGCTTGTGAGAACCTCTTGGTGGCACAGGTCGGTGGTTACAAAAATGAGGGGGAGGGGGGGGGGCGTGGGGGGGGGGGGGCGGTGGGATTAATTGAGCTAGTCGCGTCAGCTTAGAGACTGTTATAAAGGGCACTTGTGTGTGTGTGTGCGTGGGGAGGCGGGGGGGGGGGGGTAATTAGCATGTGAGAACCTTTCCGCCACCACTGAGCCACACACACAAAAATAAGGATGGTGGAGTTTGTACTTTTTCGAGAAAAGAGAGAAGTTTCGACGTCCCCAAAATGAAAAATTATATCACAGTTTAAAGATGTACTTCAGAGCCCCCCCCCCCCTTCCCCCCCCCCCCCCCCCCCACCGCACACCCCCCCCCTCCCGCCCCCAATACCCCTCAATTTCCAACCAGTACGCAGGTCCGGCCCTGATCCTGTGAAAAGCTCTTCATTTATGTCTTTCTTGTCATTAAATGTACATTTTTGTATTTCAAAGGCAGTGTTACTTCGCCCTTTAACCTGCTATAATAAAAATTGGTAGTAGTAGTAGTAGTAGTAGTAGTAGTAGTAGTAGTAGTATTGTTGTTGGTGTTGTTGTTGTTATTATTCTCATCATCATCATAGTCATCATCATCATCATATTTATAAAGCGCAAACTCCCTGCAGTGCATGCTCAAAGCGCTGTACAATGCAAATCAAAATGACAAACTAAACACAAATCACTGATTAGACAGCTGCAACAAAAATTACAAATATGACAATACAAATTCAAAAGTTAACAGCACATAAACACACCCAAAGCACAAACAACCATTGCAACATGAACATTGCAATATTAACTCATTCAGCCCAGACGCACTACAGCAGGAGATGGGTCGACCATGATAATTCAAGGGTAGTGCCAGATTAGCTTGGCGCCTATCGGCGCCAAGCTAATCTGGCACTGCCCTTGAATTATCGTGGTCGACACATCTCCTGCAGCTGGTGCATAGTCGTTAGATGACGCCTACACAATCTGGGAAATACGTGCGCCGGGCTGAGTGAGATAATTATAGTCCAGCAGCTTGCGCAATTTCTGCAGAGATAAGTAGTTCGTCAAAAGAGTAACAATGGTTTGCAGGTACGAAACGAAAGTACTAATGCCATATGGTTTATGAATAGCAACAATATTTGTCCTTAGGATGGAGACATTTTTGTATAAGTGTTTTCGAAAGCTATTTTTCGATGTGAGGGAACCAGTCCTCGTACACGGCCCGGATAATGTGCAAGACATTTTTTGTGCATAACATTGACAATTTCGAGCATACAAGTTACACGTTATTCCAGTGAGTAAATTAAAATCATGAGCAAGTAAACATGTATACATATTTACGATAAAATAATTTAAAAAGTAATATTTTTAATGCCGTAAGCATACTCGCGTCGCTAGTTTCAAAATGGCGGTCATCGAGATGCCTTCGAAAGAAGTCAGGTCAATCAGACGCGCACCATTAATCAAAGTTACTTTGCTCCTGAAGTGAAACAGAGATTATTTTGGATTTGAACTTTGAAGTACATCTTATCAACGTCAAATACGTTATTTTTCCTGGTCTTGAAAACAGCCTTTCCCATAGAACTGGGTCTCATTTGTGGGAGGAAAGAATATCGAAAGTAAACTCCCTTCGTGCATGTTGTACATTGTGTCTGCCGACCATCTTCAACATTCTGCACACTTTATGTCCGGATACAACATGCATGTTGTTCGTCTGTTTTCCAGCCTAACGGCTCTAAGTGTAGGTCTGCTCTTTTGTTATTAGCGGAGATGGGATTTGTAACTGGTCAAGAACATTCTTATTCACATTCTTAAGCACAAGCCCGGCAGAGTGAAATCCATCTCCCAACCGTTTCCACCTAAATCACCATGTTCAGCTAAACACCTAAATATAACAATTTTAGTTTTTGCAACCCATTCAACCAATCCGCACTCAAGCACTCACAAAAACTCTTATGATCAAGCTTTATCGGGACTGTATGAGACACAATACAGGTAGTAGCCCTCTCCATTGTATTACATGTTTTATTTATTTGTTTATTGTTGATTCATTTATGTATTCACTTACATATTTATTTATTATTTATCCTTTTAATTATGGATGGAAGAAATTCCTTGATGCACATGATCACTAGTGGTATGGTGAGGGCCACCAAGGAGAGGAAATTATTTTTCAATATGCATACATCTGTGCATGTTCATAATCTATCCTTTACTTAGCATGCATATTCATAGGTCCCAGGTATCTCCGACTTATTTTATTTATTAATTTATTATTTTATTTAATTTATTTATTTACTTATTTGTTTGTTTGTGATGTATGTTTGCACATACACATCAGCATACAAGATGAGAACATACATGTACACATACTCGTATATGGTAATAGGTGCATACCACCCGCTCCCCACCCCACAAAACCACAGAACACCCATTAAAAGACATGCAAGTCTGTGCATGTTCATAATATATCCTTTACTTGGTATTCATGTGTCCCAGGTATCTTTGATTTACCTTATTTTATTATTGAAATTTATTATTTATTTTATTTGTTTGTAAAGTAGGTTTTGTACGTACATATGCTGATGTTCTCATACACATACATGGTAATACTGCCCACTCCCAACCCCACTCCACAACCACAGAACACCCACCAAAAGACAAGTACATCTGTGCATGTTCATAGTCTATCCTTTACTCAGCATTCATATGTCCCAGGTACCTTGACTTACTTTAACTTATTTATTTAACCGCCATGAGATGACATTAGTTGCCTGCTCGGCATTAAACCCAAATAACTATTTATTTACATTATTTATTTATTTACTTTTGTTTGTTTGTAATGCAGGTTTTGTACATACACATCAGCATACAAGAAGAAAATATACACATATATAGAATTGTAGACGGTAATAGGTGGCATACCGCCCGCTCCCAACCCCTACTCAAATACACACACCAAAACCGCAGAACTCCTATCATAATCTATCCTTTACCTAGCATGCATATGTCCCAGGTACCTTAGACTTACTTTATCTTATATTTAAATTATTTATTTATTTATTTATTTATTTATTTATTTATTTATTTATTTATTTTGTTTGTAATGTAGGTTTTGTACATCAAATCAGCATACAGGCTAAGAACATACACCATGGTGCCTCTGTGCATGTGGCCACCAGTACTATTCTGTCAGGTCTGTCACACCCAGCCAATCATCTCTTCGAGCTTTTGCCCTCTGGCCGACGGTTCCGTGCTTTGAAATCCAGAACCTCTCGATTCAGATGCAGTTTCTTTCCAAAAGCTGTCCTCAGTACAGCACCATCGATGGAACAACGTGATTCCATGATTTGTGACATATGGCTGATTTGTGTTTAATATTGTGAGCACCATTCATTTGGAGGTTAAGCGCTATATAAATGTACATTATTATTATTATTATTATTTATTATTATTATTATTATTATTATTATTATTATTATTATTATTATTATTATTATTATTATTATTATTATCTATCGTTTAGTGCTCTATACAGGATGATCGCCAACTGAGTGTATGACATGATGATGCCCTACAAGTGAGGATGTATTTTACTGTCGCCATGCCACACAAAAATCCTTGTAACGTTTTACTTGGTGAATAAATGTCTTATGTCTTATACACGTACATGGTAATAGGTGCCATACCACTCGCTCCCAACCCCACCCCAGTTACACACACAAAACCGCAGAACACCCACCAAAAGAATGTACATCATTCTGTGCATGTTTATAATCTATCCTTTACTTAGCATTCATATGTCCCAGGTATCTTTGACTTACTTTATCTTATTCATTTAACCATCGTCAGATGGCCGTAGTCACCTGTATGGCGTTAAACCCAAATAACTATTTATTTAAATTATTTATTTATGTTTTTTTGTAATGTAGGTTTTGTACATACACATACACAGAATTAGGTGCCATACCGCCCCTCTTTCAACCCCACCCCACATACACACACAAAACCGCAGAACACCCACAAAAGACATGCACAATTGTATACTGATGGGCATTAGTGTACTGTAAAACCTATATATAGAGATTTGAGGTTAAGAAAGTGGCTTGTATTGACTGCCTGTATTTAGCTGCCCACCTAAAAATCTCATGTGTACAGTTAATCACACTGCACATGCAGCCATCAGTTCTGTAAAAAGTGTTGTTGGCCTCATGCACAGAGGCACCAAAACTTAGAGATAAGGCCACACCTGATAACAATAACAGAACTAATATGCATATTCAGCCACTAGTTCTGTAAACAGCACTTTTGTAAACAGTACCAGTGGCCAAATGCACAAATACATCATGGATGATGCCACCACTGATCACTTCAAACAATAGGCTGCCCAGTTCACATTGATAAGTGATACCGTGAACTAACCTGCACATGCAGCCATCAGTTCCATAAATAGTACTGGTGGCCACATGCGCAGGGGCACCAAACTTAAAGGTGAGGCCACAACAGCCACCTCAAACAAAACGATACCTACACACACATATCAATGACACAGCCAACCTCCATGTGCGTTAGTCGGTACAGGCTTAAAGTATGGGACTGTAAATCTTACAACAAAATGTCAAAGCCAGTAAGAAAGTAATATAACAGCAGCAAGTACATGTATTTTGTAAATCACTCAGATAAACATGACAACTCATCGAGGCCAATGGTGTCTCTGCTCTGTGGTCCTCTTCATGACCCAGTCTATGGCCAGTAGGAAGAAGAACGGAGACAGCAAACACCCTTGCCTGACGCCGGTTCTGACCTGGAGCTCCCTGGTGAACTGCCCTTCATGGAACACGCGACATGTAATGCCATCATCGTAGCTGCACTTGATCAGGCAGACGAGTTTTGTGGGTAGTGTCGTAGGAGTTTCCACAAAGTCTCTCGGTCCACGCTGTCAAATCCACAAAGTTGACGTACAGCGGGGAGCTCCACTCCAGAGACTGCTCCATGATGATGCGGAGAGTGGCGATCTGGTCTGTACATGATCGGTTTTTCCTGAATCCTGCTTGCTGGTCTCTCAGCTGGGGGTCGACGGAGCTCTTCATTCTCTCCAGGATGATCCTGTTGAAGACCTTTCCTGGTACTGACAGCAAGGTGATTCCTCCGCTGTAGTTGAAACACTTGCTGAGGTCGCCTTTCTTGGGAAGCTTGATTAGGTACCCCTCCTTCCAGTCAGCCGGCATCACCTCCTCTTCCCAGATCTTTCCAAAAAGTGGGTACAGCATCTCTACTGTTGTTTCTAGGTCTGCTTTCAGAACCTCCGCTGGCATGCCATCTGGCCCTGCTGCTTTGCCATTCTTCAAAAATGCCACTGCTCTTCTGATCTCTTCCCGGCTGGGTCTGTCACAGCTGATGGTTAGGTCGGTCTCTGCTGGCTGGAAGTCTGGGTGGTCGGGTGGGCTGGGTTTGTTCAGTAACTCTTCAAAATACTCGGCCCATCTGTCGAGTTGGTCTGCTCTTTGTCTTTTACTGGTATTTCTGTATGGCCATACTTGCCAGACAATCTTCTGGTAATGTCGTAGAGCTGTTTCATGTTGCCGCTGCCTGCTGCCTTTTCTGCCTCTGCTGCTAGGCCGTCTGTGTAGACTCTCTTGTCTGCCCTGATATTCCTCTTCACCTCGCGGTTGGCTTTCGAGTATTCCTCCTGTGCCCTTGCTTTGGCTGCTCTCGTGCGATTGTTGTTGACAAATGATTTCTTCTGCTTCCTCACTTCTATCTTCTTCAAGGTCTGTGCCGACAGCCAGTCCTTGTGATGGTGTTTCTTGAACCCTACAGTGTCTTTGCAGGCTGAGTTCAATGCCTCTCTAACTGCCTTCCACTGCTGCTCTGTGGTGACCGCCTCCTCTTCATTTACTAGCTCCTGTAGCGTTTGAAATCGGTTGGACAGCACCAGTTTGAACTCTTCTCTCACTCCAGTCTCTCTCAGGAGGCCTACATTATAGCGCTGTCTTCTTGTTGTTCATGTGCTGCTTTTCTTTAACTTGAGCTTTATTCTTAAGATAAGCAGATGATGGTCTGAGGCGACATATGCTCCCCTCTTTACTCGAACATCTTGAAGGGATCTTCTAAATTTCTTGCTAATGCAGATATGGTCTATTTGATTCTCTGTAGTATGGTTAGGTGAGACTCACGTTGCTTTGTGCATTCTTCTGTGTGGGAAGATGCTGCCTCCAATGACAAGTCTGTTTAGAGCACAAAAGTCTACGAACCTCTCCCCGTTCTCACTCATCTCCCCTAGTCCCTGTCTCCCCACCACCTCTTCGTATCCGGTGTTGTCCTCCCCTATTTTGGCATTAAAATCGCCCATGATGATGGTGATGTCTCGCTCCGCACATTTGTCCACAGCACTCTGGAGTCGGTCGTAGAACTCTTGTTTCTCTTCCTCGTCACTTTCATTAGTGGGCGTATAACACTGGATGACGTTCAGCTTGATCTTTTTCTTGGCCTAAAGGCTGCTGTGATAATTCTTGGCCCAAGAGGTTCCCAGCCCATCAGCGCTCTCTGTGCCACTGGTGACAGCATGAATGCTACACCTTCTGTATGGGGGGCATTCTCCTCTTCATGACCTGAATACAGAATCATCTCCCCACTTAACAGCCTTTTCTGGCCAGACTGCGTCCATCTGGCTTCACTGATACCTAGCAGGGAAAGGTTGTACTTTTGCATTTCCGCTGCTATCTGGGCGGACTTCCCGCTCTGGTACATGGTCTTGACATTCCATGTGCCCATGATTGTGTCCCTGGATAGAGAGAGGCGGCTCGGTCCTGTGGCTTCCGAAGACTTCCGGCTTTCACCACACGACGTCATAAATCTTCTGGTAGAAGAACCTTCCTCCTCCAGGAAAGGAATTGCTGTTTGTCTATTCGTCGGCGTTTTTGTAGCTATTTCTTTATTTGCAGGGTGGGGAAGCTACCCCCACGCCCAACCCCCTATTAGGAGGATCAGGGGTTTTCTGTCGGGGTCTCCTTCACTTAGACCATGTTGGTTAACAGCACCTTGTTTCATTCGGTGCACCCCTCTCGCGAGGGACCCCCTATCCATCACCCAGGGGACGCGCCTAAACGCCATATGAGTGGTCCCAGCGCGAATAGTATGTGCACATTATAAAGTATGTGCCTTCCCCCCCCCCCCCCACCCCCCTCGCTTTAACTAGCTGTTCATTATAAAACATATGTCATTCATTTAATCACTTGACTGACTGATTTATTAAATCATCTCTGTGTTACCTGTCTCCGTTTTCTTTTTCGTTTTAATCCCAATATATATGAGTGTCGGTGCTAATGCCAGCTGCTAAGAATCCTTGCAGCAAACTGCAAATGTCTATATGCAGACAAACTGAAAATTATGCAGCAGCAAAATAGTTCCTCTTTTGTGCAGTAGGCTACTGCTAGCAAGATAGGGTTTAATTTTAAACAAAGCATTGCATGAACTTCAGTCCAAGCGTGTTTACATTGTGCTGTGTATTTTTTATGTGTGAAGTGTACTGTACCATCAGTGATCACTGAGATTGCATGGCACTGATCGCACATCACAACATAGCTTGCCAGTGCAACTGATTGAATTAAGTGTTACAATAATAATTAATCAAGTTCCGAAACTTTGTTCAGCCATGACAGTTAAAACCAAGTAGTGTGGCACTCTTTTACAGCATGCTGCTAGCATGTTGCACTTCGGACATAGGTTTCGAAGATAGCGTTTTGTTTTGGTGCTGTGGTGTCGAAATGAAACGGGCAAAGCGATGGTAAAGTGAATGAAAATAAACGTGACAAACCTTTATCAAGACGTAAAAATACACAAAGCAACGTTGCATGTTCGCCTTTTGGGAAAACAAACACGCTTCTGTAGAACAAATCAAAAAGAACTCGCCGGCACACCGAAATTCACGACAACAACTTAATCAGCGTGTATGTTGATCATGTTTTGATCACGTGATTTGGGATACCTTATTGTTGAGTAACGATATTTGAGTTCAAGGTAAGCCTTTTCGTAATTACTTCTTCTCTTAAAGCGATTCTCCCCAGGTTTAATCATCTCAACACAGTCCAGAAAACTGTCTGCAACAGATACTGCCGACAGTATTATGTATGGGTCCTTTGTGTACTAACTTAGAACTTTATGGTGTAAATACAATGCCAAATGTCGAAATTCATCATTTGATGGGTGTGTTGTTTTTGTACCCGAGGGTGCAAATTATCGTCTGCATCGGCCTCGTTTTGAATTTGTGCATATTAACTAGCCTACGTCACAAGGCAGAACCCGATCAATCGATACTGCAGACGACGGAGGCGGTCATCGTTGTCGAGTGGGTACACACGCGTCAGTGTAGACATGTACTGATGTTCTCCGGCATCCCTTTGACATAATTTTCCATGAGAATGTAAAATAAATTTTCCACTTATTCGCTAAGCTGTCAAAATCAATGCGGGTTCCGCTTGACCTGCTGCCCTGAGTAACGGGCAAATCGTGCTGTGGGCGTGGCTTCAAGTTCTTCGACTCGGTCTCCGCGCCAAGCCGGCGACTGAGCCAGCGTCACGAAACAGAACAGTGGTATTTCACCCACTTATACCCATTTCTGCATTGCAGTTTCACATCACACACATCGAAGTCTACGTAACTGAAAGCATTTCTGGAAACGACAAATGGCATCGCAGCAGAAACACTACATCTGTGAAGCGAGTGAATGAGAGCCCGCACAGACAAAAACGTGTCACGACCATCGATGTCGGCAGCCGGTGCCGCAATTTTGACACACAGGCCGTAGTCGTCTGATCCTTGCAGCATAAAACCTGATGAACTAGCTCGTAACTTCAGGATAAAATAGGTTTAAAATCTTGCAAAATCAGTAAGAGATAAATTCCGCTGAAGATCATGAATTCTCAGTCTCTAGCGCTCGTGAAACTATAGGAAGATCGACAAAGATCGTAACCGGATTACTTACTGTTTCACATAGCAAGAAAGCGACAAATTCCGGATGGGTGGTCAAGCCAAGCTCTATATTCCCTTGTCCGATGTCAATTCTACTTAGGGGTATCTTGTCTCTCTTTCTCTTTCTTCTCTTCAATTACGAGTCTGTCATTGTCGGCCGGCGCGAGTCGACTGATACTTTCTTTTTTTCTTCGCTGGTTCATCCGACATCTTGTCTCTGATTGGTTATAATTATGCAGATGACCTAAGGTCGTATAGAATAGTTATGACGTCAGCTACCTGATCGTCTATCGGAAGCAATCTTTTGACCGGGTCCAGCCGCACGATTACGGTGGCCTCTTTCGCTTTGAACGGACGATAGAAAGCATTTGGTGGGACAATAGGGTGGTCACTGTCTAAGTGGGTATGTATACTGAAGCCCAGTAAAAGCTTTTTGCGAACTGAAGCATTAAAAAAGGTCGGTCGTGCCCCTTTAATATACCTAAGTATGAAAAATTTATTTAAAAAATAAATGAAATCCTTTTAAGTGACATATAGTGCATACTATCACTGAATACAGGAACAATGAGAACCGTGTAAACTACTGATCCCCTGTGAACATGGCTGCGACAGTCCTGGTTTCGTCTGCAGCCGAACTAGAAACAAAAAATTGATGTGCTACAGAAAAATGTCTCCATCCTCCGGCGGTTTAAAACGAGTGCGCACTGCTTTTATTCAAACTAGACTTCATTTTGATATTAAACGGCTGTTCGTCTATGAAGGCGGGCAGCTGCTGGACTAATCAACACGTTGTCCGTGGCTGCTTTTCTCGACTACTCGTCTTTTCCTGCGAACGGTATCGTCAGTAACAGCCATGGTTAACTATGATACTTGGAGAGAAAGCAGTCAGTCAGTTGTCTTCAGAAACTGTTACCAAATCCTATCACATGTGCCTGTAACAAATTAGCCATGCCTGTTTGGACGAAACAGTGATTACTCATTCCTTTGCCGGTACTCCAAATACTTTCTTCTTCTACTCAAACAACATTTGTATTTCTGCAGCCCGAGTCAGTCAGTCAAAGTTTACACTGACAATATTTTAATTTCTTCTACTGACGCGAGTTCAACTGATCCTGCTGCTTCAGTAATTGTTCCGTTTTGTCAACACGGTAGGGTTTGAAAGAGGTTAGAAGCAGAAAATCCCTACATCCAATTTTACTCATTTTCATTCCCTTTCGTTTTACCCGGCCTGCGTCGTTTTTAAAACGAACACTGACGTAGGGCGGAACTGATTGTCTGCAAGACTAGATCCAGTGCCCCCGCAATTGGCGGGGGCACATGAGAATCTATGTCTCTAGTGTGTCCGCCACCTTTCAGTTATGTTCCTCAGCCTGAAATCATACGGTTTTTATTTTTACGACAGTTCTCGCTTTCACGACAAGTCGAACCGGCGTTTTAGAAGAGCCTAATACACTGCCACAACATTAGCATAGCGGCGCTACTGAACTAGGTCATGCTCTCGGCGAAAAAAAGCTACAAGGGGGATAACCACTGTGAGAAGTAGCCACTCGCGTGTGAAGAGTGCTTGATCTTTGCTGGTAGTGTTGCCACTCCAGTCCTCTATTTTCCCGCTAGAGGGCAGCGCGGAGGTGTGCAGCGAAATGACGTCACACACAAGAACTAGTTCAGTCAGGAAACTAATACTAATAGGCCTAGTGGCCGAACGTGATTATTGTGTGTCATTAGCCGGCTAAAAACTGACTGAATGAAACTGACTGACGGAAAGAGATGAAACTGACTAACAAATCGGCCGCACTGAGACTGACTGAGGCCGCGCGGCCTCAGTTGATAAGCCGCTGAGGGTCAGTCACAGATCCGGCCTTGTGAGCGGCCCGGCCGCTCAGTGCGGGGGCTCATGAGGATCTATGTCTCTTGTAACAACAACTGATGACGGATCGTGCCGACAGTGAATGCTCATGAGTCAGAGAGCCGTAGGCACCAGCGAACGTCAAACCTGATCCGAGTCGGCACGCGGGTTTTTCTAACCACGACCTTGAAATGGGCCGATCACTGGACCACGCTTGCAGGTGTTCAGTATATCCCCTCAGTTATTGGGCAATGCCGATTTCCCCTGACTTGCGTCAGTCGCCGGAGAGTGCTCTCAAGTTCCGCCGTGATCGGTTTGTCGTGTATGTGATATCAGTGATCAGTTGAGAAAGCACGTTGTGGTACACCCACTGGGTCGCACCACTGTGAGACTGATGAGTATGTTAGTGCTACCCCAGAGCAAAACGTCTTCGGGCCAACTGCGGTCGTCGTGGACTCGAGGACTTTTGCTTACTTGGTAATTTGCATATTGGCGTGAGAACCGGGGCAACAGTAGTGACGATGATGTTTGTTCCAGTTGCATAGCTCACTAGCTCACTAGCTTACCTGCATGATACTTGAGTAGTACTGTTTTTGAATGTTCTAGACTACTTGCGCTCATGTCTCTTTAGGGGTGTCAGAAATTCTTTAATATTTTTTTTAAATATTTAAAATTTAAAAAAACGATGGAGAAGGGGTGGAGAAGCAAATTGCATAGAAACGAGAACAGACAGTTGTCTCTTTTTCCTTTTCTTTTTTTTTTTTTTTTTTTTTTCTTTTTTTCTTTGGGTAAGGGGGGCGGGGTTGGGACGAGGGGGGGGGGGGGGGGGGACGTAGTATACGTAGCATACGTTTCGACGGAAAAAGTACAGGTTTAGAACAAATGTGGTGCGGTACATTGCTCTATTGAATGCCTAAATGTTTTATTCGCAAATAAATTTACAAAATCTGAAAAAACTAATCACTGACACACGCAAAATTAAAACAAACAAAAATAATGAAATAAAGATAAGTTGCATTTTATAATAATAAAACATTAACTACTGAAGTAAATGAAGTTACGCAAAACAAATTGTCCATAGTTAGCCTGTCGTGTCCATAGACTGTACAATATATAAATGAAATTCCAGGCTGGTCTTAGTGGCATTAGCAGAGCAGGGCATTGTCAGACTTGTAATGAAAAATTACGTCCCTTGGAGCTAATCTGATTGAGTGCATTTTTGGCTTTGGGCGACGCCTTTGTTTAAAAGTAAAGAATATAGCGGAGCACCTTGCTTCGTAGCTGGCGCAGGAATAAGTTCATTCATGAAACTGGCCCCAGGACCGAAATATGTCAGTTGCCCTCTGAAGGACTGTATTACAATTCTAGAGACAGATCGAGCATGATAGTTCAAGGGTGGTGCCATAATAGCTTGGCGCCTATGGGCGCCAAGCTGTTCTGGCACAACTCTTGAACTATCATGCTCGATCCATGTCTTGCTGTGGCCGGTGTGTCGGGGCTGAATGAGTTACTACGTCCATGTTAGAGGAGTCTGGGGCCAGTCTGCATCCTCACATTGAGTATGGTCATCCGAGCGTGCCATTGTTTGGGTGAAATTAGAGCGGTGGTCAAAACAACAGGTAAGCATAACACCTAACACTAGTTAGCGACGCACCTATGACGGCTGTTTGCGTCTGATGTTGGGAGAGTGGCCATGTGCCGGACTATGACTAGCGGGCGTCGCCAGCAATTTTCTAGTTGGTCGCTCTGGTTGAGACAAAGATGTGCCGGACTATGACTTTGGACCTCACGGCGTTAGGCCGTAAGGTCCCAAATCATTATCCAGCTCACGCTTATTCCTTCTGGGTTCCTTTTGACCAAGAGTTCCAAGAAGCTGATAATGCCAACAACTATTTACAAGGCACCACGATGTAAGTTTCCTTTCGCCTGTTGTTTCACTTTCTTTTCTTTTTTTTTTTTTTTTTTTTTAGGTCATCTTATCTTATCCGATCCGATCCGATCTTATAATGTAGTAAAACAGTTGCCGCTATGGTTTCATGTGAAAGAAAAACAGAAGATAGTGCTGATAGTGCCCTTTAAAATAGAAACAAAGATCCTTCTTCAGGTGACATGGAAACAAACGTAGAACAGAAAAGAACACGAGAGAAAGAAAAGACGCCATCCTGTAAAGTGAGAATTTAGAATGACGTAAAAAAAATGACGCAAATACACAAACACAAAACACGTAGCACAAAACTTACGTCGACATACATACACGTCACTGCATACATTCGCATTCACTCGTGCCTGCTGCCGCTCACATACATGCACACACACACACACACACACACACACACACACACACACACACACACACACACACACACACACACACACACACACACACACACACACACACACCACTATCTTCTGTTTTTCGATCCGATCTTAGTTAATAGTTTTTAACTTCCATTTCAGATTATTCATATGATGGGGGGGGGGGGGTGGGGGGGGGGGGGGAACATGCAAGACCATATTGGGATCATTTCAGATTATTGAATTTATTTCAATATCTTTTCACTTGTTTCGTTAAAGTTTTAGTCTAAATTAATCAATGGTATTATCTTATTGTACAAAATATACTGCATTAAAACTGTGTAAGATTTATTTCTTTACCATCTTAAAGATGCATTATCATATTTTTTAACTACATTTTAACCGATTGTGTCCCGGGGACAAAATACCTACGTTTTGGAGTTGCCCTCTGAGGACTGTAGTACATTGCAGGAGACAGATCAACCATGATAGTTCAAGGGTGGTGCCAGAATAGCTTGGCGCCTGTAGGCGCCAAGCTATTCTGGCACCACCCTTAAACTATCATGGTGATCCATATATTGCTGGGTGTGTCGGGACTAAATGAGTTAAACAGGGCAAACATACTCGTCTTAACCCTTTCCGTGCCAACGAACCACACATTGTGTCCGTGAAATCTGTGTTCACTGAACGACCTAAAACCACAACTGTCCAAAGAACACGGACACAGAGTGGTCTCAACAAGAGGCATAGATCCTCATGGGCCCCCGCAGTCGCGGGGGCGCATGAGGATTTACGCCTCTTGCAGTTAGGTCGCGTTCACTTTTTCTCGGCTTTGAAGGGGTTAACAGATGACTTTCTGTCACTGAGAAAACCGGCGATGGTAACGAGAAACTAATAAAACATGGTAAATTGTAAACATCCTGTATCAGGGATTGTTCCCCTTCTATTCTGCTTGTTTAATGATCTACTCATGACATTAGCACAGCTGTGGAAGCAAGAATGGGGAGGGGTGCCAAAATGGAAAGAATGGTTCAAGGGGTGGTAGGAGGAAAACTCGAAATAACCACCAACAATACCAGCAAAGATACTGTGTTCTCACAAACCTTGCCATTGGAAACATACAGTCGCTCCATGTTTAAACTAAATTGCTCTGGTTCAGCCCGGCCATAATCTTATTTCAGAATGTGGCAACATTTACTCAGAATGTTGCATACCGCTGTTTCTAGGACTTTTCCATCTGCAATGAGCATAAGATACAATTTCAGACTCAGCCAGTCGCCGGGTTTGTCGACATCTCCGAACCTAAGTTCTGAAGAAACATGAAAAGTCTCCGGGCTGACGTCGTTCAGAGGATTTTTTGCTTGAGGTTCATTCTTGCTGAAGTAGCCCCTGTCGTGACCGCATTGCCTTCATACGAAAATCTAGCCCCGCTCTTGTCGCTGAGTTAGATCGCCTGCGGCTTAGAATAAGTGTCTTGTTAGGGCTTAACGTACGCATGACTGTAGGAGGAGGGAGAGAGAGAGAGAGAAAGAGAGAGAGAGAGAGAGAGAGAGAGAGAGAGAGAGAGAGAGAGAGAGAGAGAGAGATTTACTGGAGAGTTGTAGGTACTGCGGTAATCCCCTCATGTAATGACGGAGTTTGGTCTACACACACTCAGCTCCTAACGACGTTTACCTGGTTGGGACACGGCCCTTTGATCTGCAAGTCGCAGGTGTGAAGAGTAAGGTAGTTTGAGGCCTAACAGCGGACCCCTCTATCTGAGAGGTAACTCATTCTGCCCGCGACACACCACGGCAAGACATGGCTCGACCATGATAGTTCAAGGGATGGTGGCAGAATAGCTTGGCGCCCATAACGGGCGCCAAGCTATTCTGCCACCATCCCTTGAAGTATCATAGTCAATCTGTCTCCTGAATTGTAATGCAGTCCTCAGAGGATAACTCCAACTGTGTGGGTGTTTCGTATCTCGGGCACACCGAGGTAAGGACATATTGTAAGATGTCACTGACCTCCTGAATAAATTTCTCCCTTCCCTTTTCTAAGTAGGACTGTGGAGGGAGGGAGGTCGTCAGAGCAAAACTGTAGGTATTAACTCCTTTACTGAGGAGCTTGTGGATGGGCGGTAAAGATCGTGAGCTGCAGGTGGCAATCCAATGCGAGATGCGCGTTGTTTCTGTGACTTGTGACTGAGTACCCTCTGTCTAACTGTGTGTCTATCCGTATGTCCCTTGCCCGTAGGTTATCGGGGACTTAACAGAATAAAGCTCTACTTTTTTTTTTCTAGGGGTAGACCGGTCGACCTGTATAGTCTGTATTTTGCTGTATTTTATTTACGTCATCTTGGCCTCGCAGGAGTACCCTCATAGCCGAAGAGGGCCTAAATAGTTCTGCGGAGTACGCCAGCCCGAGGACCATTTGCTCGCATGAAGGGAATCGGCCAGCGGCCGCTACGTCCATGTGTTCAGCGTTCATAGGTACCAGTTAGCAAGTCATAATAAGGCCGACGCGGGACACCCAGTGATGCCCAGCCGTTTGCCTGTGGGTAATCACGCCGTGTCTCAAACGTTGTCAGGTCTCGTTAGCGATCAAGCGGGGAGTCATTGACATTACATGAAAACAAGAGTGTAAGTAGTCAAACCCCATTGTGGATGTGTAGAGTTGTCACCTATCCTATCTTTGATCTTTCTGTCGAGTCGGATGTTGACGGAGCTTACACGTCTTTTGCCAGCGGACTCGAATTACGCCTTCGAAACTATGGGCAGCTCAAAGCCAAATAACCGTGTCCGTACAAGGAACGTGGATACAAATGCGATCAGCAAGAGGCAAATAACCTCATGAGCCCCCGCGAATGCGGGGGCTCATGAGGTTCTTTGTCTTTTGCACTGACTCCCGTCATCGAAGGACTAACACTGTAGTTTTGTTTCCAACATGAGAAAGTTTGAGAACTTCCGAGGACTGAGATTTAGAAATTTGATTCCTCGTGCTAAGTTGTGTAGGTCTGTCACCTTCGCTGCTTTGATCGTTGCTACGGAGGACGTTGTTTACAATGCTTAGCTCAGTAGTTTGATTCCCGACGTGGGAAAGCGAGTGAACATGGACTTCCCAATTTATAAAATACGAATTATTATTGTATTGCGAGTGCTTAGGGCACTAGCCTAGTAAGGACTAGCCTTGATAATTGTGCTGCTGTGACAAATGTTTCCTGGCTTGTTTTTTCTCACTGTACGTGGGAAACGTTGGTAAGCGCATCATACTCCCTCACCATTCACCACCACCCACCCCACCCCACCCCCACCCCCACACACCACACACCCCCCCCCCCCCCATCCCTAATCCACCCATCCTCTCGATCCCCCCCCCCCAACCCATGCCTCCAGTCCCATGTTATAAATTAAATACTGTGCTTTGAAATGAATGCTTTAATATTTTTAATGCGGGACGGTATTTAGTCTTTAAAAAAACAACAACACACAAACACACAGATAGGACATTAAGGTAGTGTGGGACAAAATTTCCGCATGGACATTTTTTTGTTTTCTTTTCTTGTTTCTTTTTTTTTTTTTTTTTTTTGTTCTTTTTTTTTCTTTTTTGTTTTAGATGTAATGTTTCTGATTTATTTTATTTTATTTTACTTTATTTTATTTTTTAATTTTATTGTGTCTGAAAATGTTTTTGTTTGTGTTTGAAAATGTTGTTTTTGGTGTTTTAATTTTTTTTAAAGTAAATGTCCTTTGGTGGAGTGACACGATATTGTTCGGTTGTGTTAAAATGGTGCTTGGTTGTAATTTTTTAACAAATATTTTCTGATATGAGTTAGAAAACTGCGACCGGCAAAGAGGAGGGGAGGGGAGAAAAGTGTACGCGTTGATTAGAAAACCACATGTAACGGGCGCACTTTTTTATCCTGCAAAAAATAAGAAAAAGAAACAGCAGCAACAACACAGTACGGTCTACGTGACTCCCCGTTATCTGGCAAAAAAAACCAGTATGTCTGTTTTTTTTTAGCAAAGCGAGATGTTCATTGTGATACTGACGTAATGACTTTTGCTGAACAGCACAGTACAGGTCCCTCGCGCTGGGACCATATGGCGTTGAGGCGCGTCCCCTGGGTGGTGGATAGGGGGTCTCTCGTGAGAGGGGTGCACCGAATGAAATAAGGTGCCGTGAACCAACATGGTCTAAGGGAAGGTGACCCCGACAGAAAACCTCTGGTCCTCCTAGTAAGGGGGGTGGGCGTGGGGGTAGCTTCCCCACCCTGCAAAAAAGGAAATAGCTACAAAAACGCCGACGAAAAGACTAACAGTAATTCCTTTCCTGGAGGAGGAAGGTTCTTCAACCAGAAGACTTATGACGTCCTGTGGTGAAAGCCAGAAGTCTTCGGAAGCCACAGGACCGAGCCGCCTCTCTCTATCCAGGGATACAACCATGGGCACATGGAACGTCAAGACCATGTACCAGAGCGGCAAGGCCGCCCAGATAGCAGCGGAAATGCAAAAGTACAACCTTTCCCTGCTAGGTATCAGTGAAGCCAGATGGACGCAGTCTGGCCAGAAAAGGCTGTTAAGTGGGTAGATGATTCTGTATTCAGGTCATGAAGAGGAGAATGCCCCCCATACAGAAGGTGTAGCATTCATGCTGTCACCAGTGGCACAGAGAGCGCTGATGGGCTGGGAACCTCTTGGGCCAAGAATTATCACAGCAGCCTTTAGAACCAAGAAAAAGCTCAAGCTGAACGTCATCCAGTGTTATGCGCCCACTAATGACAGTGAGGAGGAAGAGAAACAAGAGTTCTACGACCGACACCAGAGTGCCTTGGACAAATGTGCGGAGCGAGACATCACCATCGTCATGGGCGATTTTAATGCCAAAATAGGGGAGGACAACACCGGATACGAAGAGGTGATGGGGAGACAGGGACTAGGCTTGGAGATGAGTGAAAACGGGGAGAGGTTTGTAGACTTTTGTGCTCTAAACCGACTTGTCATTGGAGGCAGCATCTTCCCACACAGAAGAATACACAAAGCAACTTGGGTCTCACCCGACCATACAACAGAGAACCAAATAGACCATATCTGCATTAGCAAGAAATTTAGAAGATCCCTTCAAGATGTTCGAGTGAGGAGGGGAGCAGATGTCGCCTCATACCACCATCTGCTTACCTTAAGAATGAAGCTCAAGCTAAAGAAAAGCTGCACAGAGACAACAAGAAGACATCGCTATAATGTAGGCCTCCTGAGAGAAACTGGAGTTAGAGAAGAGTTCAAACTGGTGCTGTCCAACCGGTTTCAAGCGCTACAGGAGCTAGTAAATGAAGAGGAGGAGGTCACCACAGAGCAGCAGTGGAAGGCACTTAGAGAGGCGCTGAACTCAACCTGCAAAGACACTGTAGGGTTCAGGAAACGCCATCACAAGGACTGGCTGTCGGCACAGACCTTGAAGAAGATAGAAGTGAGGAAGCAGAAGAAAGCAGTTGTCAACAACAGTCGCACGAGAGCAGCCAAAGTAAGGGCACAGGGGGAATACTGGGAAGCCAACCGCGAGGTGAAGAGGAGTATCAGGGCAGACAAGAGGGCCTACACAGACAGCCTGGCAGCAGAGGCAGAAAAGGCAGCAGGCAGCGGCAACATGAAACAGCTCTACGACATTACCAGAAGATTGTCAGGCAAGTATGGCCATACAGAAAGACCAGTAAAAGACAAAGAAGGCAAGCGTATTGCAGACAGAGCAGACCAACTCGACAGATGGGCCGAGTATTTTGAAGAGTTACTGAACAGACCTAGCCCACCCGACCCCCCCAGACATCCAGCCGGCAGAGACCGACCTACCCATCAGCTGTGACAGACCCAGCCGGGAAGAGATCACAAGAGCAGTGGCATTTTTGAAGAACGGCAAAGCAGCAGGCCCAGATGGCATCCCAGCGGAGTCTCTGAAAGCAGACCTAGAGACAACAGTGGAGATGTTGTACCCACTGTTTGGAAAGATCTGGGAAGAGGAGGTGATGCCAGCTGACTGGAAGGAGGGGTACCTAATCAAGCTTCCCAAGAAAGGCGACCTCAGCAAGTGTTCCAACTACAGAGGAATCACCTTGCTGTCAGTACCAGGAAAGGTCTTCAACAGGATCATCCTGGAGAGAATGAAGAGTTCCGTTGACCCCCAGCTGAGAGACCAGCAAGCAGGATTTAGGAAGAACCGATCATGTACAGACCAGATCGCCACTCTCCGCATCATCGTGGAACAGTCTCTGGAGTGGAGCTCTCCGCTGTACGTCAACTTTGTGGATTATGAGAAAGCATTTGACAGTGTGGACCGAGAGACTCTGTGGAAACTCCTACGACACTACGGTGTACCCACAATGCTCGTCCGCCTGATCAAGAGCAGCTACGATGGCATGACATGTCGCGTGATCCACGAAGGGCAGTTCACCAAGGAGCTCCAGGTCAGAACTGGTGTCAGGCAGGGGTGTCTGCTGTCTCCGTTCCTCTTCCTACTGGCCATAGACTGGGTCATGAAGATGACCACAGAGCACAGACGAAGTGGAATACTGTGGACACTGTGGACACAGCTTGACGACCTCGATTTTGCAGACGACTTGGCATTACTGTCCCACGCTCATCAACAAATGCAGGACAAGACCACGAGGCTTGCTGACATCTCGTGCCAAGTGGGCCTCACCATTCACAAACAGAAAACAAAGACAATGAGGCTGAACGCAACCAGGGAAGAACCAGTCTTGCTTGCTGGCACCCCGTTGGAGGAGGTGGAGTCCTTCACCTATCTCGTTAGCATCATAGACCAAAAAGGCGGCACTGATGCAGATGTCAGAGCACGAATCGGTAAAGCCAGAGCAGCCTTTCTCCAGTTGAAAAAAGTGTGGAGTTCCAGAGAGCTGTCACAACACACCAAAGTCCGGATTTTCAACTCCAATGTAAAAGCAGTTCTCCTATATGGAGCAGAGACTTGGAGATTGACAAAAACCACAGTCAACAGAGTACAGACCTTCATGAACAGTTGCCTTAGAAGAATTTTGAAAATCCACTGGCCAGAGAAGATCAGCAACGTCAGACTCTGGGAGAGAACAGAGCATATAACAGCAGAGAATGAAATTGGGCAAAGTAGATGGGGATGGATCGGTCACAGTCTGAGAAAGCCAGCTTCCACTATCACTAGGCAGGCATTGTCATGGAACCGCCAGGGAAAGAGGAAAAGAGGTAGGCCGAGAAACTCCTGGCGTCGAGACCTCCAAGCAGACATCAAGAGACTGGGAACCACCTGGAGTAGAATCGAAGGAGAAGCACAGGACAGGAGTCGCTGGAGGTCTCTCGTCGACGGCCCATACCCGGGTAGGGGTGACAGGCGTAAGTAACAGTACAGGTCGCCATGGTCGGTTGGTTAGTTCGGGGTTTAACGTCCACGGCACCGAAGTGATAATGGGCGGCCCTGACGGGCGGGGTATGGGGGACAGGGAAATCTACTGCCTATGGAGTACGACCTGAACACTGATCAATTCAGGCGCACTGCAACGGTGCCACTTTGATTTACCAGGACCTTTCACAACGGACATGCTATGGAACAAGCCCGTCTTTTTTTCTCTAGATTGCGAGTCCAGCTACCGGGGCCGGGACGGGGACAGTCGCCATGGATTGCTTCAGGCATTGAAAACCTCTGGAGTAATGTGACACCCCGCCAGGCTAAGCCACCTCCCAACCCCTCGGGTCAGGACACCAGATCAAGTCGTTTCGAACACTACTTTTCACAACTTCATAATAATTATTGGAATCAAATTTTTATCGCATTCAAGGCATTCCCCCTCTCTCTCTTGGCTTGACTTCGCGAACGAAGATTTTATAGGGGTTGCCCACGACGTCTGCAGGCTTGTTCGTGGCTGCGGAGGCCAATCCGGGACAGGCAGGTTCGACCGCAGTGGCTGCAGGGGGAGGTATGGCCAGGGTTCTGAGTTGCGGCATCTCTGTTTTTTTCTCCTGAGCCGCTTGTCCTTAAGGCTAGCTCTGCGAGAGTCCTCAAAGGAGACAGCTGCCTTGTAAATGGTGGAGCGCCAGGTGTCACGGTCCGCAGCAAGCGAAGACCACTGGTGGTGGTCGATTTGGCAGGCACTAAGTAGCGTTTTGAGACAGTCTTTGTATCTCTTCTTTGGTGCCCCTCTGTCACGGTGTCCAGTAGCAAGCTCGCCGAACAGGGTGATCTTTGGTAGGCGATGATCCTCCATCCTGGAGACATGCCCCGCCCAACGGAGCTGTGTCCGCAGCAGCAAAGCCTCGATGCTCACAGTTTCTGCCTGTTCAAGGACCTAGACGTTGGTGACATAGTCACTCCAGTGAATGCCCAGGATGGTGCGCAGGCAGCGCTGGTGGAAGCGTTCGAGGAGTCGTAGTTGGCTGCGGTAGAGGGCCCAGGACTCGGAACCATACAGCAGGGTGGTGAGGACCACAGCTCTGTACACGCTGATCTTGGTGCCTGTTTTCAGCTGTTGATTGTGCCACACCCGCTTGAAAAGTCGCCCGAAAGCGCTGTTCGCTTTTGCCAGCCTGCTGTCAAGCTCCTTGTCCAGCTTGGCGTCCGACGTGATAATGCAGCCAAGGTAAGTAAACCGGTGCACTGACTTTAGCTCAGACTCGCCAATGGTGATGTGAGGAGGGCGATACACTGTCTTGGGTGCCGGCTGATGGAGGACCTCTCTTTTTCAGACTGACCTCGAGTCCAAAGAGTTGGGCAGCGTCTGCGAAGCAGGACGTGATGCGCTGCAGGGCTCTCTCTCTCTGTGTGCAACGAGGGCAGCGTCATCAGCAAAAAGCAGCTCACGAATCAGTGCATTCAAGGCATTAGTTCATGGTCAATGCACAGAAACAACGCCCACCCAATTGCAAGAGGCATTGATCCTCATGAGCCCCTTATCCACGGGGCTCATGAGGATCTATCCCTTTTGCTTTCTTCGTTGATCTTCGCTTTTGTTTTGTTTTGGGGTTTTTGCATAAAAGATGGTGTCATACGATATATCTTCATGGCCGCTGGGCCTCAATAACAAAACCCAGTAATAAAAACCAGCTGCAAGGAATATAGATTTTCATGACCCCTGCAGTATTTGGGGTGAACAAAAATCTATACTGCTTGCCTCCTGGAGACTAAAGGGAGAGGCCAATAGAGTGAACATCTTCCAGTGACTTCAGTTGCATTTTTTCGATTAGTTCAGGGTTTAACGTCCAGGGCACCGAAGTGATAATGAACGGCCCTGACGGGCGGGTTATGGGGGACAGGGAAATCTATTGTCTATGGATTACGACCTGAACACTGATCAACTCAGGCGCACTCCAACTGTGCCACTTTGATTTACCAGGACCTTTCAACGGACATGCTATTGAACAAATCCGTTCTCCCCCCGGATTGCGAGTACAGCTGCGGGGTCGGGACGGGGATTCGAACCCACGACCCGGCGATTCCCTTCGCTCTCCTGCTCCGACGCTTAACCGCCTGAGCCATTTCGGACTCTTTGATGGCACTTTTTGTTTCGTCAAAATGGGGCATTCATTTGTTTGCAAGTTGGTGACACCAGGCGAAAAAGAAAACCACTCAATAAAACGGCTGCAGATAAGAAATGTTACTGTGAACAGTTAAACAGAACGTCATTTGACAAAGATATCTAATCGCCCAAGGGGCGGATAAACCCGAAGAAGACAACCCGTCTACAGTGGCAACCGTTGACATGCACACAATGGAAACTTGTTACATTACGTGAGGATCCACACCCCTCCCTTCCCACTAACCCCTTCACTGTCGAGAAAAATGTGAACACGATCCGACCACAAGAGACATAGATCCTCATGAGCCCCCGCGACTGCGGGGGCTCATGAGGATCTATGCCTCTTGCTGAGACCAACTTGTGTCCATGTTTCTGGGACGGTGTTGGCTTTTGGTCGTTGAATGAACCAAGATTTCAGAAACAAAAATGTACGTAGAGTGGCAGGGAAGGGGTTAGCCTTCATATACGTGCAGCCACCGGTACTGGAAACAGCACCGGTGGCTACGGGCACAAGGGGGTTAAACTTTTCACACAGAGTCTTTTCACTAAGGTGTTGAGATCAAATCCCATCAAGTGATTCCTGCAGCAGAGCCATCGTCGATGACATGTTTTGTTTCACGGGTGCCGTTGTGTGACACCAGAGCGTCACAGGTGTTGGTGTGGCGCCCGTCAGCCGAACGTCGACGCCGAAAAGCGATGCAGATTCAGCGTTGCAGTGCAGACCGGGATCGTGTGGGTAATGCGAATGAGTTAACTTAACATACCATCCGATTAAAACAACGCCATTACTTAATATTTAGGACATGTCTTATTTTTCAAGCTTTTTTTAAAAAAAAAAGGTGAAGCAATACTAATACTACTACTACTAGTAAAAATAATAATAATAGTAAATAGTCTTAACTCATTTAGCCCGACGGCCGTATTTCCCAAATTTTAGAGGCATCATCTAATGACTGTGTTGCAGGAGATGGGTGAACCAGCGCCAAGCTAATCTGGCACTACCCTTGAATTATCATGGTTCACCCATCTCCTGCTGAATGGATTAATGATAATGATATATTGTTGTTATTATTATTATTATTATTATTATTATTATTATTATTATTATTATTATTATTATTATTATTATTATTATAGTAGAAACTATAACAACTAAAGACACACAAACTACGACGAAAACAATGAAGACTACAAATAAACTCACTAGAGAGAAAGTCGACATCCGACACTGAACAGTAAATATAGCCGGAGGTGAATAAACCCGAAAGACATATTCAGTCTGAAAGATAAGACTTCTGTCGTGCATCAACACTTTCACACTGGTTCACACACACACACACACAATGACATCCTGCCAAGTCTACATCTACTACACCTTCTCCGACCCTCACTATTGATTAACCCTTTGTCCGTCGGTAGCGGTTTTTGTCGCGATGATTCCTGCAGGAATCATCGCGACAAAAACCGCTACCGACAGCCAAAGGGTTAACCTTTTCGCACCGACCCCTTTTCACAAAGATGTTGAGATCAAATCCCATCGAGTGATTTTTAAGTTTAATCCAAACCGGATCATACTTTTGTGACACTTTTTGTGTCTGGTCGAGGGTTGCGAAGTTGTCACGTTGCTAAAGATCCTCGGGCCGACATCAGCCGCGGCCGACGTCGGCCCGCGCACAGCCAGCATCGTCCCCAGGACCTTTTAGTAGTACACTCGGTATTGATAGACTGACGTCAAAACCTGTGTGACGCCACAACGACGCTAATAACTGGTCCATGAAGAATGCAGTGATACAGCCAAACCCCTCTGCCCCACCGCTGTCTGAGGTCGCGAGTGATGTAAGACAACAGGACCGATGGCTGACAGGAACAGAGATTTACATGCATATTTTTTTGCAAGTCATAGATGTCCATTAGCTTTTGCAGTTGTTGGGGCTCATGAGGATCCACGCCTCTTGCAGATTCAGGGGCTCCATAGACTTCGTGGCTCTTGGTGACAGAAGGGCCTGGAGCCAGTTGCATGAACGAGCTTAGTCCTGCACCATCCACTAAGCAAGGTGCGCCGCTATAGCGGAGCACATTGCTTAGTGGCTAGTGCAGGACTAAGCTCGCTTATGCAACTGGTTCTTGGGCGAGGCCGCAGTCGTTCGTTCGTGTGTGAGTGAGTGTGTGTGTGTGTGTGTGTGTGTGTGTGTGTGTGTGTGTGTGTGTGTGTGTGTGTGTGTGTGTGTGTGTGTGTGTGTGTGTGTGTGCGTGTGTGTGTGTCGTGTGTGTGTGTGTGTGTGTGTGTGTGTGTGTGTGTGTGTGTGTGTGTGTTTGGTTCTTTGTTTGGTTCTTAGTTTGGTGTTTGTTGGGTGGAAAAGGGGGGGGGGGGGCTCCAGACCTTACTTGCTTAAGCGACCTTATATCCTGCGCAAGCCACTAAGCAAGGACTGAAGCTCCCTCATGCAACTGGCCCTGGACTAAGTGCGAGAAGTACGATGGCTGAGGGACGGTATTAGAAAAAGAAGTGAGCGAGTACAGTGGCTGAAGACTACCCATGCAAACCTCTTACAGATGGAAGGACGCTACATGACGAATGGACTTGACCGATTACAAGATTGTCACAGTTTGCCCAGAAGGCTGTACACAATAAGTCTTCTCAGTGTGGATTAGTCCGACTAAGTGTCATCTGTAATGATTGCCCTGGGTGTGTTTTTAATTGTTGGAATAAGCTTTTCATGATTTCCGTTCACATACAATAAAATATGGCTTTCGTCATCTTAAGTGAGCATTACTGCGTATTTATAATACCGTTATTATATAGGCGCTTTTTCTCAATTTTGGGGAAATCGACTCAAAGCGCCGCGCCTGAAACCCAACACACACACTCACGAAACAGACACGGATTTACACCATTTAAGACAAACACAGTACAAGACAAACGAAGGGCCAGTCAGCTACTGAAGTTGCAGAGATTTTTGATCGCTTGTATTTGAAATTTGTAAAGTGGCCTGAGACCGGTACCAAAGTGGGGGTGGGGGGGGGGGGTGGAAGAACCGGAGTACCCGGAGAAAGAACCCCCGACGGTCCGCCCGAATTAACGGTGACACTTACCAGAGGAGAAAAGTCCGACGCCGGAACCCGGTATCGAACCTCGCACCCTTGGCATTGGTGGCAGGCGCCTTAACCACTGCGCCACGGACCGCCCCATTATTTATTTTACGTAAGAAAAATGCAGGGGAACAAAAACACCTGAGACACATTGAGAAAGGTGGAAAAAATATAGAACCATTTTGAATCATCAAGCAATGAAGTTAGCCAATATCGAGTGGCAATAAAATTATAGCACTGGCCAAGTTGGCCTTTATAACTTTACAAATTAGAACAGAAATACACTCTCCATCAGATACTGCTAAGGCTTGGAAGTTGGTTAAAAAATAAAAAATAATAATTATAACCCTTCCCCTGTTCCGCTGATCTCTGAGGGCCGCAAGTACTCCACTGACCAGGAGAAAGCTGACCTCTTGGCGGAGCTATTTGCGACCACTTGCTCTACCAATAGTCTATCAGAACAGGTTAAATCGTATAGGATAACAGAAGAGACTAAACTAAAATATTCTGATCCTGTCCCAGATAATCATATTCGCATTAATCTTCCTTTTACTTTAAGTGAGTTAAAAACCGTACTTTCTCAAATTCTGATAACTAAAACTACTCCAGGTGCTGATGAAATAACGTATATGATGATTAAAAAGCTCCCTCTGGTGGGAAAGGAACTTATTTTACAACTGATGAATAAATGTTACAATGAAGACTCCCGCAAGCTTGGCAACATGGAATAATTATATCAATACCCAAGCCTAAGAAAGCTCGTAACTCACCAAATTCCTACAGACCAATAACTGTAACCTCACATCTTAGTAAAGTTATGGAAAAATTATTTAAAAATCGCTTAGATTACTTCTTGGATAAGGAGCAGATTATTCCAATTGAGCAGACCGGCTTTCGTAAAAATCGATCATGTGCCGACCAGCTCTACTCTCTTTCTGCCTCCATAAGGCAATCCTTCAGAAAGAAACGTAAAACGATAGCCTGTTTCTTTGATGTCCGACGTGCCTTTGATGTCTGGCACTGTAAACTCCTTCAGAAAATTAAGAATATTGGTTTATCAGGTAACATATTATATGCCTATATTAAAAACTTTTTACAACGAACACAACAGGTTAAAATGAAACAGTCTTATTCCAGAACCCACAGGACTGACTGTGGAGTTCCTCAAGGTACCTGCCTTGCTCCTCTTCTATTTAACATCATGATGGTAGACCTTCCTTACTATTTGAAAACAAATGTGAAGAAAATTATTGCTTCTCCGCTTTATATATCACAATATGCTGATGATATGGCAGCCTGTTAAAACCAAAACAGTAACTAATCATATTAAGGATATTCAAAATAAAAGTGCAAAGTTATTTCAACAAGCGATAGACTCTGTACAAAATTATTTGACTCTAAATGGATTCGAAGTAGCTCCAGATAAAACGCAACTTATATTCTTTAGTCCCACCAGGACGAAATCTGACTTTCAGTTCACATTAACAAATCATGGAGTTAAGTACCCCCTTGTACCTACTACACAGGTAAAATTTTTGGGATTCGTCTTCACCTCCACTCTTAACTGGACTCCCCACATTAACAGTTTGATAAGTAAAGCTAATAAAGCAACTAATCTCATTAAGATTGTTAAACATGAGATCTGGGGAAAAAATACCAAAAATTTATTACATTTACATCAAGCACTAGTACGATCTAATTTAATATATGGGGCTGAATGCTTTATCACTGCCCCCCCAAAAAACGTTGAAGGCCCTCGAGACGGCGGAGATGAGATCTTTAAAATATATACTAGGTACGCCAGTTCATGCCTCTAATAAGGCCATCTATGCCCAAACTAATATATTACCTTTGCACCATCACAGATTAAAACTCTGTGCCACATATATTACACGCATTTTCACTACGTCTAATCTGCTGCTTGGCTTGACTTCGCGAACGAAGATTTTATAGGAGTTGCCCACGACGTCTGCAGGCTTGTTCGTGGCTGCGGAGGCCAATCCGAGACAGGCAGGTTCGACCGCAGTGGCTGCAGGGGAAGGTATGGCCAGGGTTCTGAGCTGCGGCATCTCTGTTTTTTCTCCTGAGCCGCTTGTCCTTAAGGCTAGCTCTGTGAGAGTCCTCAAAGGAGACAGCTGCCTTGTAAATGGTGGAGCGCCAGGTGTCACGGTCCGCAGCAAGCGAAGACCACTGGTGGTGGTCGATTTGGCAGGCACTAAGTGACTTCTTGAGACAGTCTTTGTATCTCTTCTTTGGTGCCCCTCTGTCACGGTGTCCAGTAGCAAGCTCGCCGAACAGGGTGATCTTTGGTAGGCGATGATACTCCATCCTGGAGACATGCCCCGCCCAGCGGAGCTGTGTCCGCAGCAGCAAAGCCTCGATGCTCACAGTTTCAGCCTGTTCAAGGACCTCGACGTTGGTGACATAGTCACTCCAGTGAATGCCCAGGATGGTACGCAGGCAGCGCTGGTGGAAGCGTTCGAGGAGTCGTAGTTGGCTGCGGTAGAGGGCCCAGGACTCGGAACCATACAGCAGGGCGGTGAGGACCACAGCTCTGTACACGCTGATCTTGGTGCCTGTTTTCAGCTGTTGATTGTGCCACACCCGCTTGAAAAGTCGCCCGAAAGCGCTGTTCGCTTTTGCCAGCCTGCTGTCAAGCTCCTTGTCCAGCTTGGCGTCCGACGTGATAACGCAGCCAAGGTAAGTAAACTGGTGCATTGACTTTAGTTCAGACTCGCCAATGGTGATGTGAGGAGGGCGATACACTGTCTTGGGTGCCGGCTGATGGAGGACCTCTGTCTTTTTCAGACTGACCTCTAGTCCAAAGAGCTGGGCAGCATCTGCGAAGCAAGACGTGATGCGCTGCAGGGCTCTCTCTGTGTGTGCAACGAGGGCAGCATCATCAGCAAAAAGCAGCTCACGAATCAGTTGGTCTAGGGTTTTCGTGTGGGCCTGCAGTCGTCTGAGGTTGAACAGGCTGCCATCGAGACGATACCTGATGTACACTGCATCGTCATCATCGAGGTCCACTGTGGCCTGCTTCAACATCATGCTAAAAAAGATGGTGAAGAGGGTCGGTGCCAGCACGCAGCCCTGCTTTACGCCGTTGAGAATAGGGAATGGTTCTGAGAGGTCATTGTTGAGTCTGACCTGGCCTTGCTGGTCCTCGTGTAGCTGGACAATCATGTTGAGGAACTTTGGGGGACAGCCAAGTCGCTCCAGGATCTGCCACATGCCTTGCCTGCTCACAGTGTCAAACGCTTTTGTTAGGTCGACAAATGTTACGTACAGCCCTTTGTTCTGCTCGCGGCACTTCTTCTGTAGCTGTCTCAGCACAAAGACCATATCGGTGGTGCTCCTGTTTGCTCTGAAGCCACACTGGCCCTCTGGGAGTTGGTCTTCAGCGATGGCAGGTACCAGCCGTTCAGGAGCAGCCTTGCAAGGATTTTCCCAGCAATGGACAGCAGGGTAATTCCCCGATAGTTGGAACAGTCAGACTTCTCGCCTTTGTTCTTGTACAGGGTGATAACGACTGCATCACGGAGATCTTTTGGTAGTGTTCCTTCCTCCCAGCAGCAGAGAAAGAGGTCATGGAGCTTGTTGTGCAGTGCTGTGCCTCCATGTTTTCAGATCTCTGGCGGTATTCCATCAATGCCTGCTGCTTTGCCACTCTTGAGCTGGTGGATGGCTGTGAGGGTCTCTTCAGCGGTGGGCGGTTCGTCCAATTCAACCTTTACTGGGAGGTGTGGGATTTGTAGGATGACTGCTTCTTGAACAGTGCGCTCAGCGCTGAAGAGGCTCTGAAAGTATTCCGACCAGCGGTTCAAGATGGAGGTATTATCTGTGAGGAGTGCCTGGCCATTCGCGCTTCGCAGGGGACTTTGTACCAGGTGCCTGGGGCCATACACTGCTTTCAGTGCTTCGTAGAAGCCCCTGTAGTCACCATTGTCAGCACAAAGCTGGGTCCTCTGTGCAAGTCATTCTGGAGATCTCTGAGCTTGCGCTGGAGACTGCTGCAGACGAGGCGGAAGGCAGACTTCTTCACAGGGCAGGAAGGCTGGGCTAGGTGGGCCTGATGGGCGGCTCTTTTTTTTTGCTAGGTGTTCCTGGATCTCTACATCGTTTTCGTCAAACCAGTCTTTGTTCTTCTTTCTGGCGAAACCCAAGACTTCTGCAGAGGATTTTGCAATAGCAGTTTTCAGTTGTTCCCAAAGTGTTTCAGGGGAGGAGTCTACTGGGTCCGCTGTGTCTTTGAGCCTGCGCTGTAAATCTGTCTGAAAGGCAGCTTTCACATCGTCACGCTGAAGGCTGGCAACATCAAGCTTTTTCTTGGGGGGCCCCCATTTCTTGGGTTTTGGCTTGAAGTGGAGCCTGAGTTTGCAGCGGACAAGGCGGTGGTCAGTGTGGCACTCTGCGCTGGGCATCACTCTGGTGAGGAGGACGTCACTGCGGTCCCTCTGACGCACTAGGACATAGTCGATAAGGTGCCAGTGTTTGGAGCGAGGATGCATCCAGGTGGTCTTTCGACTGTCCTTTTGCTGAAAAGTACTGTTGGTGATGACCAGTTGCTGCTCCGCACAGAACTCCAACAGTAGGCGGCCATTGTCATTGCAGTTCCCCACGCCATGCTTGCCGAGGACTCCTTTCCAGGCTTCAGAGTCCTGGCCCACTCTGGCGTTGAAGTCGCCAAGGATGATGACTTTGTCGTCTGCAGGGGTACTCTGTAGGAGGCTGCGCAGGTCAGTGTAAAACTTGTCCTTTTCAGCAGGCTCTGCCAGGAGGGTTGGGGAGTACACACTGAGAAGGGTGACGTGCTGCTGGTGTCTCAGTGGGAGGCGCATGGACATGATGCGGTCTGAGTGGCCCGTTGGTAGGTTTTCCAGCTTAGTCGCAATGGATGTCTTGACCATGAAACCCACGCCTGAAAGCCGTCTTTCTGATGCAGGCCTGCCTGACCAGTAGAGGGTGTACCCAGCACCAAGTTCTTGGAGGCTGCCTTCGTCCGGAAGGCGTACTTCGCTGAGCGCGGCGATGTCGATGTTTAACCTCCGCAATTCATGGGCAATGAGGGCGGAGCGACGTTCAGGGCGTCCGCTGTCTGCTTTGTCGAGCATGGTACGGACGTTCCAGCATGCTACGTTGAGTCCGGTCGTGGTCGTCATGAGAGTGGATCCGTTATTCTTTCTTGTTTTTTGACCGCAGGAGAAGATGCCCGTTGACCGCGGCTAGCCAACTGGGGTTGCGAGGGGACGAGCTTTGGTTAGGCCACCTTTTCTAGGCCCCTCTCCGTGTGGAGCAAGCAGTGCTGTCCCTAGAGAAGGCTGCTTGGTCGTTCAGGGTGTGCCGAGTGATGTTGTCATCCCCAGGTCAACATCAGGCGACCAATATCCTGAACCGCCTGCATGCAGGTTTGAGACTGCGGCTTCCAGTGACATCTTTCACCTGCCGTTTCGCCCCTCGCCCGTCGCTACAGGACTTGGAATGGTCAGTGTCATGGTCCGTGGACGTTTCCTAAAGCCTGCGCGGTGGAGCTTTTTGGTGGAGTGCAGTGTGCGCAGTACTGGCCCCACCCTTTAAACCCTTAGAAACGTATCATAAAGAACTGAAAGCTGATATTATTAAAGCTACTAAAATTAAACCTGCTCCTCTTAGGGAGGCACCGACACTCACTTCTATTATACGAGATCTGTGTGATCAGGCCAAAGTGGTTCCCCATGAGACAAAACCTATTCTCCCCCTTATCCCAACCACCATGGACTCTCCTGACACCCTCTATTAATACTCAAATTCCAAATGTAAGCAAGAAAATAGATCCTCATCTGCAAAACGCATTGATTTTGGAATATTTAGATGCTACTTATCCGAATGCTTTAATAGCCTACACCGACGGCTCCATTGATGCCAATGGAAACGTCGGATGTGGCTTTTTCATACCAGCCCTGGAAAAAAACTAGTCAGTTCAGATTGGGCAGGGACTGCTCCATCTGCACGGCGGAGCTGGTAGCCATTATTATGGCGCTTTACCATCTGCTGGCCCTGCGGTTGCAGCTGTATCAGTTCCTGGTCTGAACCGATTCCGTTTGGCGGCACTTCAAAGTATAAAGTTAAAAAATAAAGCTAATCGACCAGATATAGTTTCAGAAATAAATAATATTATACATCAGCTTATAAGAAGAGGAATAGCTATTACTTTGCAGTGGGTTCCGTCCCATGTGGGAATCCTTGGGAATGAGATAGCAGACAAAGCAGCTCGCATGGGTGCCGCAAATGTTCCCGGCACCCAGCTCATTTCACTTTCGATTGCTGCAAATGAAAATCAAATTAAAATTAAGAAGCAAGTCACTGAAAATTATTTTAAGGAAGAAATATCACTAAGTCGCCTATATCCACGCGTCCTGGCCTACCGATTAAAGAAAAACAATTTGATAAGAAGTCTACCGATCGTTGACCCAGTCATACACAGACTTTGCACTGATAGCTGGAAGGCTAAGTGGGGCCACCCCACCTGTCTCTGTGGAGAGGACTTCACACCCAGTCATGCTCTGCTGGAATGTGATGTCCTCTCCAACGCGACTAAGGATATCAGGGCCCTGAGGTAAAACATATGGACTTACTCCTAGAATCAGCTGATGTAAATATTATCCATAGTATTAATACTGCAATTAATTCGACACAGCTGCAATGTTTGATCTGAGTGTCGGATGACCCTCGTGCGTGTTAGACTTATTACTGTCCCCGCGCCATATTTGTAATGTTAGTATTCGTATTTAATCTTTTTTTTTTAATCTTTTCTTATCCTCGTGGTCCTGAAATTTTAACCTTCTTTTATGTTGTATATAAAATAAAGATAATTCTACTTTTTATATATAGGACCGTTGTATTCGTGGGCAGAACACTCTTGATTTGTGGAAGAAGGAATTACGCTGCGCGGACCTTTGGATCCGCGCGACGCCTTATAATTATGATCGGACAAAATGTATTATTACCCAGTCAAATGAGCTTTTTTTTTTTTTTTTGTTCCATTTGGTACAACCGGTTGTTACCCGGTATCAAAATTATATATATATATATATATATATATATATATATATATATATATATATATATATATATATATATATATATATATATATATATATATATATATATATATATATATATATATATATATATATATATATATATATATATATATATATATATATATATGAAAATACCTCAACACTGATAGTCTCCGATCAATTTTATTGCCAGAGAGACATGAAATAGGACTAAACAACAACAACAAGTTGAGAAAGGTGGTTGAGGGGTGGGGAAAGGTGGGGGGGAGGGGGGGGGGCAGGTGGTGCGGTTGGTCAACAGTCAACCTTTCTTTTTTTTATCTTACACTTTGGAAGATGTAGGCCTACATCAAGGGTTTTTTTCAAGCCCTCTGTTTGTTTGTGTGATGTAGTGCTTGCGTGAGTGCGTGCGTGCGTGTGTTTGGCATGTACAACTTGAAATTTCATTTAGTCAGCATCACTTAACCCATTTAGCCCCGAGTCCCTACAGCAGGAGATGGATTGACCATGATAAATCAAGCTAATCTGGCACTACCCTTGAATTATCATGGTCAATCCATCTCCTGCAACCGGTACAGTCATTAGGCAACACCTCCAAAAATTTCAGAAACGGCGGCACCTTGGGCGGGGTTAAGGCACACTTTACATGTGAGAAAATGAGGTGCAGTCTGTTTAGACATTAATCCATTCTTCATCCTTATCCATGTTCAGCATTTCATCTAGTCCGGCAAAACAAACAGCAACCATTCCCATGTTTGCTCAAATAAACACTCCCAAGACCTCAGAATATCGAGAGAGTAGTCACCGGAAATAGACAATTCGCGCTTTTCCCCAGACTGCCTCGGACCAGTCTGAGAAAGTTCTAAATTTCCCACCGGCAAAAAGAGCACTTAGCCTTAACCACTCAAAAGCCAATTGTGTTTCAAGCACAGTCGTATACCACGATGTCAGAGCTCTTCCGTTTGACGAGAAGAATTTAAATATATACAGCCCATGTCAGCAAGAAGCATAGATTCTCATGATACCCTGCAACTGCAGGGGCTCATGAGAATCTATGCCTCTTGCAGATGGCGCTTATCTCAAGTGCCAATTGCTCCTGGAACCCCGCTTCCGGGAAGCTGCAGGTGATGGGATCTAAATGATACTCAAGGCTGATAGATCCACGTCTTCTGAAGGTTTCAGTGTTTCACCACTTTCTCGGTTTCCCATAATCCAGACCCAGAAGCGTGTGAAATGCAGAGAAGAACCCAACGGAGACAGAAACAAACTTAGAAAAGACAGTTACAACACAATTTGTTAATATTTCGGGTAAATACCCGTTTTCAAAATAGACACAAAAAATATATAGAGATCAGTCGCTACTAATCTTCATTATCGCAGAAGGAATGTGGCAACTGAAGGATGTGACTTAAAATAAAACAACAACAAAAGTGCGTAATTTTTTTTTTTTTAATGTAAGTCAAATAAAAATGACGGCAACTAAAAACTTATTTACGTCACATCCTTCACTTACCACATTCATTCTGCGATAATGAAGATAAGTAACGACTGATCTCTATATTAGTTTGTTTGTCTATTTTGAAAAAGGGTATTTATCCGAAATATTAATAAATTGTGTTGTAACTGTCTTTTCTAAGCGTGTTTCTTTATCCGTTGGGTTCTTCTCGGATTCCCATGTAGTCTCCGGTTTCTGTTACGTGGTGATTTTGACCACACACTTGATTAGAAAAGCGCTTTTCATTATGCGTATTAACGTACAGCAGAAAATACGTGAACTGTACGTCTTTTGCCCACCACGAAGGTGATTTCATCTGCTTCAGGGGCGGATCTGACGGGGGGGGGGGGGGGGCGGTGATCCTAAGGGTTCTGGAACCCCCCTCCAGACCCAATTTATTTTTTAAATGCTATAACAAAGTTCCATTTGGGAATGTTTGGCCCCCCCCCCCCCCCCCCCACCTCGTTGTTTGATATTTTGACGGTAAGAGTCTTGACACACGCACGCGCCTTTTCTTTACCCCTTTCCCTCCCCCCCCCCCTTCTCTTCTCCCCCCCCCCCCCCCCCCCCCCCTTTCACTTGATTTTTTCGGCCCTTGTAAGCAAGGCCTAGCGTCGGGGACGCCTTTTGTAGCTGGTTGAAGGTCCCAAACAAAAGTTGAAACCCCCCTCCCCCCCCCCCCGAGGCATCTGATCCGCGCCTGGGCATGGACCGACTCCAAGATTCTGAACAAATTATAAACTCGCGATCTTTCGGACGAAGGTCTAACGATGTGCCACTTGAGTAGCGCGATCTCTTTTGTTTCACAGTGTGCTTCATTCGCGAATATTTCCTCGTTACATTCTGCCGATGACATCTATCTCTGTTTTAGATCTACTTAGGGGTCTACGTCACAGTTCTGGAGACAGATCGACCTAAAGGCGCCAAGCTATTCTGACACCACCCTTGAACCAACATGGTCGATCCACTTTGGCAAAAACCGCTGACGACACAAAACATTGACGAAACCCACCGTTGGAGAAACACGGATATAAAACTGACTAGCAAGACTAATATATTCTTATAAGCACAGCAGCCTGCGGAAACCTATGTGGATCTAAGTCCGCTTTTGCAGATATAAAGGTGTTCGCAGAAGAAACGTAAACGTCGTTGCTCGGGCAAGTTACATGAAGTGCAGCACTGACACCTGGCTGCTTTGCTTTAAAAGTGCGGATTCCTTTTCTGTGACGTAAGTAACCACTCTACGTCATCGCCTATTGACGTCAGAGTGATCCTTCGTGCAGCCTAATTCCATTTGCTGAAGTTGAAGGAAGGCTCAGGGTGCTGTGAGTCCCCGATGAAAGCTTGTTCAGTGCATCACTGCATCAGTCACGCTGAAAGCCGCTTTGTTAGGTCAGTTGTAAATGTCAACTTCTTAGAGTGGTATTGTAGATTCATTAATGTTTTAACCATGGAAGACTCGTGGGAAAACAGTCATATAACACTGTAAAAGTAAGTAATGGCTGAAATAAAATAAATAAATAAAATAATATAACGAAAATATTTGAACTGAATACTTAATAAATGACAAAAAATTTAAAATAATCTATATAATCTAAGGGAATATTCATGCACTAGCTTCCCCTCTCGGGGGGGGGGGGGGGGGGGGGGGGAGGACTGGATATTCTCCAGCGGGTTGCGGGGCGCCTGTGGGTAGTCAATACTACTTTATGTAGCAGGTGTTCAGTGGAAGGCTTAACTGAAATGATAGGTCTGTCATTCCTTCTCTCCCACTAACCTTCTCCTTTCTAGAACTAGTAGGCGATGCAGTCACAAAAAGGGCAGCTGATGTCCTGAAGACACAATGCAAGCTTACCAGCCTGGAATTCCATGGCATTAGCGTAGCAAGAGCATTCTCAGAATTTAATGAAAAATTACGTCCCGGGCTTGAGCTATTCTGATTGAGTGCATTTTTTTGGCTTTGGGCGACGCTTTTGTTAAAAGTACTGATTATATATATATATATATATATATATATATATATATATATATATATATATATATATATATATATATATATATAATATATATATATATATATATATATATATATATATATATATATATATATATATATATATATATATATATATAATCAGTACTAAAATAATCAGTATATTTATATAATTAGTACTAAAATAATGTGTTTCGGACGAACAAACCGAACAGCAAAGATTCGAAATGCGAAAAGTTATACAGATGTATCTCTTGCAGATGGACCGCGGCCGCAGATTCACGGCATCCGTGTGAAAACTTCAGTACTTGCCAGGTTGAGGCCACACCCACTTCCCCCCACCCCCGCGCGCGAGCGCCGCAACCACGCCCCCAAGGCAAGGACAGCCGTCTACAGCAGCGAGCAGAAAACAAACATGAGCCGCTACCGCCGTACTGCAAAAACCGGGCAACTGCAAGAGGCACAGATCCTCATGAGCCCCCGCATTTGCGGGGGCCCATGAGGATCTAAGCCTCTTGCACATAGATGCTTTCCAGGTGATGGAACCTCTTAGAATCTGTGCCTTTCAGTGCTGGCTCTGCATTTCCTGGGCGTAGTAGTGGCTATGAGCGGCCAGTGTAAAATTAATCATGCAGCAAAGAGCTGCTGACTTTTGCCGTGTGCGCTACGTGTATGATGCATAAAAGGTTGCATTATTAACCCCTTCAGTGCCGAGAGAGAGAGAAAAATGGACGCCACACTTCTGCAAAGAGGTATAGATCCCCATGAGCCCCCGCAAGTTGGGCGCATGAGGATCTACGCCTCTTGCTAAAAACATTCACTTTGTATCCAGCCTCAATCCGGCATTGTTTAGTCACGGGACGGCTGGCGCACTTCGGCGATGAATTGACACAGATTTCAGACGTGCAATGGACGTGCAGTGGCAGCAAAAGTATTAACCCTTTTAGCCCCAAGGTCCCGGCATTTCTCAAATTTTGGAGGTGGTGCCTAATGACTATGTACCAGTTGCAGGAGGTGGGTTGACCATGATAATTCAAGGGTAGTGCCAGATTAGCTTGGCGCCTGAAGGCGCCAAGCTAATCTGGCAACCCTTGAATTATCATGGTCAATCCATCTCCTGCTGAAGGGACTCGGGGCTAAATGGGTTAAGGTAGTCTAAGATACTAAAACACGGTATTCTGTTTTACCTTGGATTATAATAATGTGTTAGTCGCACGATTTCAGTGGACTTCGGACGGCTCACGATTTCGTACGTTAGTATGTGTGCTGGTGTGTAATTTTGGACCTTACGACTTCAGGCAATAAGGTCCAAAGTCACAGATCACACGCATAAGTTCTTGGAGCCGCGTTGAAGACCGTCAGTCGTGACAATCGCACCTTACCAGAAAGAGTGGTTGCCGGTTTTGTGTTGTTATTTCTCTGTCAGTTGCACTTAAAACTGAGTTCACGAAAATAACTAAATATTTAACAGAATGTTCACTGACATACCGACACATACATGACTGTGTGTGGGCGCAGTTGCACAATCACACCCTCCCTATTCCTTCTCCTCCCCCCCCCTCCCTCCCTCCATCCCCCTCCCCCAAACACACGCGTACGCACTCACGCACGCGCACTGAAACAAACATCAAAGTTTAGTTTAGTTTAGTTTAGTTTAGTTTAGTTTAGTTTAGTTTAGTGTTTAGTATAAACAGATGCTTGTTTCTTTTCTCTCTCTCTCTTCTTCTGTCCCTCTCCGCCCCCCCCCCCCCTCTCTCTCTCTCTCTCTCTCTCTCTCTCTCTCTCTCCCCCCTTGCGCCCACTCCCCCACCCACAACCCTCCATCCCCTTTTTCTCTGTGCTAAACAGCAGGGTTAAAACGCAAGCATTTATTTTCACGATAGCACCAGGGCTACAAATAGTACGATTTACTTAACTTCCTTTGCCCACCCACTTATCAAAAATGATCTTTATTTGTCGGAGATGGTTTATTTTTGTACACCTGCTATACCAATTTCCCAAGCAGCGCCAACATACTGAAATGATGTGACTATTAAAGCTCAATGGTTGTGCCTGATTAGCTTGGCGATTAGAGGCGCCAAGCTAATCAGGCACAACCCTTGAGATGCAACGGTCTAGCCACCTTCCGTGACGTAAAATGCTGTTCTTCGGAGACGAATGATACCAAAGTGTGTTCCGATGATTGGCTCTGGTACGGAAAGTGGTTACCAACTTCGTGTGTGGCATGGGACCTAGAGTCGTGCTTTCTGAAGCTAATATCAGTGTTTATGTGTCTCCCTATACACATTTACTTTTCAAACAGTTCTAATTTCATTGTTGTGAACACACCCCCATCCCAAACATATGGTCAGCACGTACGTGCATGCATATCTTTATAGTCGATTTTACTGCTTCGGGTTTGTTTTTTTGTTTTTTGGGGTTTTTTTTAAAAGCTGGGGTCGTTTCACACGGATTGAGGAATATTAGAGACATTCGAACAACTCAGTGTTTATAAAATATATTAGTCCTGTCCCACACACAGAAAATAATTATTAAACGGTGGAAATTTGACCTGCGTTTTGTCAGTCAAGTGACCGGTTGACAGGTGAGTAGTCGGCAGACCAAGACTGAGACAAAACTGATGGATGGATGGATGGATGGATGGATGGATGGATGGATGGATGGATGGATGGATGGGTGGGTGTGTGGGTGGGTGGATGGATGGATGGATGGATGGATGGATAGGTGGGTGGGTGGGTGGGTGGGTAGAACGATGGATGGATGGATGGATGGATGGTTGGGTGGGTGGATGGATGGAATGATGGATGGATGGATGGATGGATGGATGGGTGGGTGGTGGGTGGGTGGGTGGGTGGGTGGGTGGGTGGGTGGGTGGATGGATGGATGGATGGATGGATGGATGGATGGATGGATGGATGGATGGATGGATGGATGGATGGATGGATGGGCAAGCGTACAAATAAACAGCGTGAACCTCACAAAACGGAAACGAAGGAATGAATGTAAAGTAAAAATCTCATGTTTTCTCGTTGTCACTGACAACGCACTGTTTACCACCCCGTGTCAGACCAAGACTGAGACAAAACTGAAATATAGATGGACGGACGGACGGACGGACGGAAAAACAAAAACCGTGAACCTCACAAAATAAAAACGAAGGAATGAACGTAAAGTAAAATCTCGTGTTTTCTCGTTGTCACTGACAACGCACTGTTTACCAGGCCCGTGGCATCCGCCCGTTTTACCCCCAAACCGCACAACAACTGTTCTGTGTGAGGCCGCCCTCCACTGATGTGATTTATCTTACCCGCAGCCCTCCGCTGAAATACCATCCTAAGGAGGCGAAGCGTAACACCAGAACCTATCCCTACAGCAAGAGGCACAGATTCTCATGAGCCCCTGCGACAGCAGGGGCTCATCAGAATCTATGCCTCTTGCAGAAGCCGTAAAAACATGGCTGACTATCTTCTCCCAAAAAAAACACGGTGTTTGTGTTTGTTTACGTGCGCGTGCACGTAACAGCCGTTTAATTTTACAAACTTTTTCATGTCACTGATAACTCCGCCGCAGACCAAACACAGCTCCACAAAACAAACTCGCCACCCTAGAATCGCATCAATCCCACATTGAGATGTAAGAGTTCTGTCGCGGAGTATATACAAGCCCTCGTGGTGTTGTGCCCGGTGTATTCACGAAATATTTGTCACTGCGAGTGCCGCGCTTGAGCAGACGATATATTGATCTTTGTGTAGTTTGTGGAATGCTTTATTTACACAACACTGCTGAGGGTCTAAAGTGCTGCGAGCAGAATTTCTCATGACTGACAGCCGTATGTCACGGCACAAAACTGAGCTAGCACGACTTCCGGGTCAACCTTCCCCAGTAGCAAAACGTCTTCGGTCCCAAGACGGCCTCAGCGGGCCCGCGCACAGCACTGGGGCCGTCGTGGACCCAATGACCTTTGCTAACTGGAGTAAATCCGGCGCGGTACCCAGGAGCTATAACGCCAGACAACGTTATTTAGTTAGTCACTGAGACGTTTTCGATACCAAACTGGAGGCAAATCCTCATATAGATTTCTGGCGTGTCCCATGTCTCTAGACCTCAGAAAATTATATAGCCGTCTGGATCGGCTTTCACATGGTTTCGAACTCAACCCACTTTCAAGGCAAACGTTTTACACACGGGACTCACATTCAAAATACAGTATGATGCGATTGTGTATATCCATATAAAAAACTCTGATTGAATCATTAAGTGTAACCACAGGTAATCTTGACAATAGTATTTTGCATTTGTTCAGTGACACCCCTTGCCAGTACATTCCTTCCCCTCCCCCAACGTCTAACTACGGTCTCTACAACGGCCTTTTAGAAACGAAGTGACCAGAATGTTGCATCAAAATATCGACCGGCAAAGGTGTCCTCTACATGTAGATGTATTCTATGCCTATGACATCACACAGGTAAATATTGGACGACGTTTTTCAAACCATCAAATGACCAGACTATTCTGGCACCACCCTTATACTATATATGTCATAATCGATCCATATCGTGTATAGTTAGTCAGTGTGGGATGAAGGCAAAACGAGAATAGATGCAACTATTTGAAGGCAAGACACTGGAAGTCCAACGTACTTGAGTATGTTGGACTTATTGTGTTTTCTGCCGTTATAGAGCAAAAAGTCAGTAGGCCTATGTCCATTTTTTTAGAAAAGCGACATTTTCATTGTATTACAATGAAAATATCGCTTTTCTCAAAAATGAACATACTGGCTTTTGCCATATAAGTGTGTATAATACAATTCTTCTCTTTTTTTTTTTTTTTTTCTTTTTTTTTTTTTTCGCCAGTATGTCCAATTTTGTGAAAAGTAATTTGTTCAGTGTATAACAATAAAATCTCGCTTTTCTCTAAAGTGAACATACTAACTTTTGCCCTAAGAAAAATCTATTTCAAAGAAAATCAAGATCTTCACTGTAATACAATGAAATCCCGCTTTACACAAAAGTGGACTTACTGTCTTTTGCCTTCCCTGGGCCTTCAGTAACCCTTTCACTCCCAGAAATAAACGCCGGACTTCCATCCTGTAGAATGAAAGTCATTTAGTTTCTGGAGTCAAAATGATAAGCTGAGCTCAAGTCAGCTTAAATCTGACGTCCGCCCCCTGACCTTTTGCCCACAGGCCCAGGGGATGCAATTTATGCGACATGGCGAATCTGTAACTACACCAGAGCTATCATTTGTAGTTTGTCTTCTACAGATTACACTAGCACTTGAACTGAACGTGTCATGACAGAAACAAAATCCAAAAAGGGCAATTTGTTACAAATGATTTTGTATTTCAAACTAATTTGCAGCACATTTCCTGCCATGTTGGTTGGCTGGTTGGTTGGTTGGTGGGTTGGCAGATCAGTTGTCTAGCTTTAGCTAAAGCGCCATGCTATGTCGCAGGAACGGAAGAAAGTCCGACCATGCGTTGCAGCAGACCACTTATTGATATGTTGTGTCGGGTTTTGTATATGATTGCATCCGCACAAGTGTATGTTTACATCAGCGAAGTGAGGCAAGGTGAACAGAAATAGAGGCATGATAACTGAGAAATTGTGTTTATCCACACAATTTCAAACATCAATGATAAACATTCAAGTTGAAGATTAAGACAATTTCTTGTACAAATGGAATTCCAATGTGTCGTGTTTTGTCTGCACTTGAAATGTAGATGGAATATGGCACCGTGAAGCGGAAGGTGTGTATTCGCAGTGGAGAAAGTCCCGACCTTCAGGGATACGGGCCGAACGTTTTGCATTTCACTCAAATAAAAAACTGAATGAGACATCAAGACATCAACTGGATGGTTCGGCTCTGCTTAGGTGTTGTTGTACCACTAAAAAAAAATTATAAAAAAAAAAAACACTTTACAAAAAACTGTGGTGGGGGTTGTACGATTGATTACTGATCTTACATAACAAAGCCATAAACAACGCGCTGAATCATGTTACAACAGTAACCTGTTTTGAAGGACCACCCTCATGAGAGTTAGTCGGGTTTAACGTCCACAGCACCGAGGTGATCATGGACGGCCCTGACGGGCGGGTTATGGGGGACAGGGAAATCTATTGCCTATGGAGTACGACCTGAACACTGATCAACTCAGGCGCACTCCAACTGTGCCACTTTGATTTACCAGGACCTTTCAACGGACATACTATTGAACAGATCCGTTTTTTCTCAGTCCTGGATTGTGAGTCCAGCTACCGGGGCCGGGACGGGATTCGAACCCACGACCCGGCGATTCCCTTCGCTCTCCTGCTCCGACGTTTAACCGCCTGAGCTATTTCGGACTCTGCCCTCATGAGAGATCACCTGTCAATAAGGACCTTCATTTAGGCGGCTATTGCCACCTAATTGGTGATCTTTAACCCTTTCACTGCCTTGAAAACGTGAACGCGATCCAACCGCAAGAGGCATAGATCCTCATGAGCCCCCGCGACTGCGGGGGCTCATGAGGATCTATGACTCTCGCTGAGGCTAATTTGTATTCATGTTTCTTGGACTGTGTTGACTTTTGATCGTCGATTTAACCACGATTTCAGAAAATAAATATATGCACGTACAGGGACAGGGAAGGGGTTAATGGCACCTAATTGATGATTTTAAACTGTTCAACTCTTAGAATGGAAGTCATTTAATGCTGGGAGCTCAAGAGTTAACGATAGGGTGGCACCACTCGCCCTCCGGCCCAAGATTCCTCTGCTGAGGGCAGGTGTCTGAAAGACCACACTGATTTTAGTCTCGCAAAACTGATGAGGTGGTGGCCCAAAACAGGTTTTACTGTACCTTTACTCCTTCCCTGCCTTGAGGGTGTTTGTGGGGCATGTCGCCACATCAGTCACAGACTTATTGTTGTAGCTCGCTAACTTACTCCGGGTGAATAGCAGAGATGGGCAAGGAACAAGAAGTCTCTGAAAGCAAGGAACACATAGTTTGTCAGCAATGACAAACTTTTGCAAGCGCAGCATACGCGATCCTTGGCAATAGGCATAGATTCTCATGAGCCCGTGCGATGCACGGGCTCATGAGAATCTATGCCTATTGGAGATCAGTGGGGTTCAAGAAGTTTCCTCTTTTTTTTTTTGCGGCCGCTGGGGCATATGGAACTCTGTGGACGTTACAGATGGAAGGCTTGGTATTTAAATCAAATTGTTTAATCTGAGCAATTCTCTTTTCCGATCGAAAGCGTCGACTTGTGTCCAAATAGTGGCTAAAACCCCGTGCTGACATTCTGCAAGAGATGTTATCAGCTTGTTGAAGTTATCGCTGTTCCATGCGAATCCAAAATCGTGAAGAAGAAAAACCTGGTGGGTCCGTGTGCTTTTGCATAGCAAGCATCATTGTAGCCGCCTCACAGCAAAGCAGGGCACAATAAGCAAAAGATACTCAGGCCCACGTCAGGCTTAGCGCAGGGCTTTGTGGTGTTTTTGGTTTGATTTTTTTTTTTTTTTTCCTTTTTAGGAAAGGGCACAGATGGCGTGGTTCATGTGAATGAACAGCCCCCTCCCCCTCCCCCAACAAAAATAAGTAAGTAAATAAGTAAGTAAAATAAATAAAATAAATAAAATTTAAAAAAATAAATAAAATAAAATAAAATAAATAAATACCATTTTTTTAAAAAGATAAAATAAAATAAAATACTAAAAAGAATAAACTAAATAAAATAAAATAAAATACTAAAAAATAAATAAAATAATTAAATAAAATATAAAAATATAAATATATAAAATAAATAAAATTAAAAAATTGAAATGTAAAAATATACAAATATAAAATAAATAAATCGGACGTCCAGCTTATTGTTTATGAACACGACCTTGCCAATTTCCCTGCTCCATCTCCCCCCCCCCCCCCCCCCCCCCCCGGCCTTCTCGATACCCACCTTCTCCCTCCCCTCCCTCTCCAGCTCCCTTTTCCTCTCCTCTCTTCCCTCTTCACCCCCCCCCCCCCCCCCCCCCCCGCCCACCCCCTCACCACCACAGTCCCAAAAACAAAATCAACACAAAAAAAGGCGAAATGCACCAACAGAACATGCCGTTATACAGCGCTACGCCTACAACAGCCCTCCCAGCACTTCTCTTTCTCGCTCTCTATAATGGACGCATTGTGTTACGATCTGAGACAGGGGATAAAATACACCAAGACACCAAGTGCTATAACCTACTTTACTTTGTAACCTTCCTAAAATATTAGCACTGGCAGTCTCCCCTTTTCTTTTCATTTAACACCAAGACACCGCTTATCAGTCCTCAAACCAGTTCCATCTGCAAGACACGTAGATCCTCATGCGCCCTTACAGGACGCAGAAGCTCACCACAGTAGTCTATTCCTCCTGTTGGCAGAGTCCTGTGTTTGGCACCGGGCCCGCATTGACGTTTAGCGTCCCGGCACGTCCGAAACAGACAGAACTTACTTTGCTACGCAAAATGAATAGAGTTTCAAGTTTTCTAGTTTCTTTGCAAGCGGCATAGATGCTCAAGAGCCCCTGCGGACGCAGGGGCTCTGAGCATCTATGCCGCTTGCAAAGGAATCTACGGCAAGGAAACAGCATACATGGCCCAGTCCTCATGTCGAGAGAGCACGCGGAGGTTTTAGTCCGCCGCCGTTATCGCAAAAAGAAATGGCGTATAACTCTTACCAGTTCGCTCCCTTGGCCATCGTATGTATACATACGAAGCCACGCCCATGGAAAATTCCATCGTGTTTACTTAATTAAAACCAATTAATTTTTACTCTCAGTATTATTGTAATAACTTATTGACATTAGAAAGTCACTTTCATATGATAGAATGAAAAAAATATTAATTTTGAGTTTGTTCGTGACCTTTGTTATCGATCGAGTCACTACGTCCACCATCTTGCTTTCCCTACTGCGTTATTTTCACTGCTTGCGATTTCTCTCTGCGAAGATTCCGTCAAAATGAGTTCATCTGAGTCCGAAAGTGAAGAGTATCTCACTGAAGGGGAATCTTCCAGCAACCAGGCCACTGAACATGATTCCAGCACCAGCGATGTGGAAAAAACGAAAGAAAACCATCGCAGGTCATTGTGACACTTTCTATTTTGGTTTGACCATGTGCTATCCATGTGAGTCTTTGTTTACCTATTGTCTGGTTCAGAATCGTGAAACTTTATGAAGTACATAAACAAGTTTTATTACTTGCTGTGTATTGCCTCAGTGATATTTTTTAGCAAGTCAGAGATTTTCAGAGAAGCACATGTTTGTTGTCTCAGTCATGCCAGGTGTTGACACGCCCACTTTTTCCTGCCCTTGACCGGTGTAGATTATGTTGCGTAACTCTTAGAAATTCAAACACATTTTCTTGAAACTTCACAAAAATGTGTAGAAATGATTTGTCCACACACTGGATTCACATTTTAAACAAAGGGGCAAGAAACAAAAAAAATTTCTTCTTAGTGACTTTCGTGAAAACTGTTTTTGGAAACCGGACACCATTTTTTCTTCGTCGCTAAATAAACAACAACTTCTAAACTACGTTAAGTACAGAC
>BTPG01000002.1:127391306-127461306 GCA_036245525.1 Semisulcospira habei | reverse complement strand
TACCGTCAGTGTTTATTTTCAAACACTTCACACTCCACACTTAACCGCTTCCCTGCTACCGTTAGTGTTTATTTTCAAACACTTCACACTCCACACTTAACCGCTTCCCTGCTACCGTCAGTGTTTATTTTCAAACACTTCACACTCCACACTTAACCGCTTCCCTGCTACCGTCAGTGTTTATTTTCAAACACTTCACACTCCACACTTAACCGCTTCCTGCTACCGTCAGTGTTTATTTTCAAACACTTCACACTTCACACTTAACCGCTTCCCTGCTACCGTCAGTGTTTATTTTCAAACACTTCACACTCCACACTTAACCGCTTCCCTGCTACCGTCAGTGTTTATTTTCAAACACTTCACACTCCACACTTAACCGCTTCCCTGCTACCGTCAGTGTTTATTTTCAAACACTTCACACTTAACCGCTTCCCTGTTACCGTACGTACTTTGTGTTTCTGAAATCTGTGTTCATTCAACGACCAAAAACGTCCAAGAAACATGGATACAAATTGCTCTCAGCAAGAGGTATAGATCCTCATAGGCCCTCGCAACTGCGGGGGCTCATTAAGATCTATGCCTCTTGCAGGTTGATCGTGTTCTTTTTTTTTCTTTTTTTTCTTCTCCGCAACAAATGAGTTAAACAAGAATTCAGTTAGTGCTGTTGTGCCCTAGTATCGTGAAACATATCAATATCCGTTTTTAACCCATTCAGCCCTGAGGCGCTACAGCAGGTGAGGGGTCGACCATGATAATTCAAGGGTAGTGCCAGATTAGCTTGGCGCCTGTCAGCATCAACTTCACCCCCCTTCTCTAACGCTCAGTCTTAATTGCCAACCTATTGAACAAGTTCATGAACGCAACTTCCTTGGAATATGTATAGATGAGCAACTACGTTGGGAGAAACATGTGACTAATATATGTAAGAAAATATCAAAATATATTTTTCTTTTATCACAATTGAGAAGTGTGAGTGACATAAATACACGAAAAATGTTTTTTCATGCACACATTAAATCTCATGTTGATTACATCTCTACTGTTTGGCATGGTAGCGGTGATGTGCATATCAAAAAACTAAATTCACTATACAAAAGAGCCATTAAACATGTAGATACAAGACCCATTCCTACCGCTGTAAAACTGCAAAATCTCAAACTTCTTGGCCTTCGTCAACAACTCGTTTACAACAAGTGCATACTTATGTTTAAAATTCTCCACAAGAAAGCTCCACAGTATCTAACAGCTAAATTTACTCCACGACAGTGTGAAAGGTCCTCGAGGAACAGTACTCTTCGATTACCACTACCTCGCATTGACTTATTCAAATCAAGCCTAGCCTTTTCGGGACCACTTTTATGGAATTCACTTCCTCAACATTTAAAAACACTAACCCACCTTTCCTCCTTTAAAACAAAACTACACATATACCTGATGGAAACTGCTTAGATATATTATTTTTATCCTGTCATTCTGATGAAAGGTTATGTAAATGTATATATGTTAGTGCGTGCATTTACACGGCTGTAAAGGTGTGTGCATGTATGTTTGATTCTTGGTATTTTGTGCTTGTTTTTGCTGTGCTATGATTTTTCTCCTATGTAATTTGTGCTGAGGAGTGTTACTTCCTTTTTTGTATTTGTTTATTGCTACCTTAGTAGTGTCATTTTCTGTACTATACTGCGTGTGTCTGTACTTATTTAGTTATGTTTTTTGTTTGCGTTAAATATTTTTTGTTTGTCTTCATTATATTTCATGTTGTAGAACGTTAGAAACGGCAAGTTTGAAAAATGACGTATTTGTATCTGTCAAAACTTCTACCGTTATGTAATAAAGTTTCATCATCATCTCTCTCTCTCTCTCTCTCTATCTCTCTCCCTCTTTATCTTCCCCCCCCCCCCCTCCACCCCCTTTAACACTTCTCTCTAGCCATCTTTCTCTCTTTACGCATTTTCCTTTTCCCTTCTTCCCCTTCCTCCTTTCACCCCCCCCCCCTCCCCCCCTCCCCCGCCCCCTTCTCTCTCTCTCCCCCCCCCCCCCCCCCCCTTATTTTTGAGTTACCCTTGAAGACGGTTTCACAACTACCTACTCTCCACTTATACCAATATTCTCTTACTGAATTTGATTATTTGCTTTGTTTTCATGACTTATTACTTGTTGTGTACCGTGCTAAATGCTGGGGTTTTTTTTTTTCTCCCGGGGTCCTCCCGTTTTTCCCCGAGGTAGTCCACAACTTGAAGGTGATATAAAGTTTGCCTTCGGGTTGGTGTTTAGCAGGTTTTGTGTATTAGACACTCAGCCTACTTCGTGCCCAAGGGTACTCCCCGTTCGTTCTCTCTCTCTCTTTCTCTCTCGCCATCTCTCTCTCTCTCTCTCTCTCTCTCTCTCTCTCTCTCTCTCTCTCTCTCTCTCTCTCTCTCTCTCTCTCTCTCTCTCTCTCTCTCTCTCTCTGGCCTCATTTACACGCCTTTTCTTTTGCTCGCTCCTGCACGTGCTTGCACACACTCTTGTCTCTCGTGTTCAGGTTCTTTCCGAGTCTCTCTCTTACGATTTTTCGTTGACGTCATTTTTACTCTTTCCGCACTTTTGTTCTTCCTTTTCTTTTATTTTACGTCACCTCCTTCAGTTGCCACATTCCTTCTGCCAATGAAGATAAGTAGCGGCTAATCTCTCTGTTTGTTTGTTTGTCTATTTTGACAAAGGGTATTTACCCGAAATATTAATAAATTTTGTTGTACCCGTCTTTTCTAAGCGTGTTTCTTTGTCCGTTGGGTACTTCTATTACACTATGGAAGGCAGTCAGTGAATCAGCTCGCGTAGCTTCTTGTATGTAAGGACCAGCGTAATGATAGAGCCAGGCAAGAGGCATGATTCTCATTACTTTTCGCATCTGCGGGCGCCATGAGGATCTATGTTTATTCCAGACTGACAGAAGGTGCGTATCAGTGAGTGTATCTAATTCAGTGTGATAGTGGCCCTTTCTACTGATGAGAAAAGGCATAGATCCTCAGAAGTCCGTCATGCAAGTTACAGGATCGTGACTCATGAGAATCTGTGCCAAAGTTTTGCTTTTTCAGTTCACACAATTTTAATTTCCAGGCTGAGTGGGGGAGGGTGAAGGGAGATACGCTTATTGTGGTTTGCAGTGAGTTGCAGTGAGTTTCAGCCGTTTCTTTTGTTTTTCAGTACCAGTACATCAATGACCATATAAATGAACACACTTTCACGCCCTCTATCGTTCTGTTAAAGACAGATTCGGGTTCACTACGGAATATACTTGGATCTACTGAGGCACATTATTATACGGGCAGAAATTTAAAAGCCAGTTAGTTAGTTAGTTAGTTAGTTCGTTCGGGTTTAACGTCCACAGCACCGAGGTGATCATGGACGGCCCTAACGGGCGGGTGATGGGGGACAGGGAAATCTATTGCCTATGGAGTACGACCTGAACACTGATCAACTCAGGCGCACTCCAACTGTGCCACTTTGATTTACCAGGACCTTTCAACGGAAATGCTATTGAACAAATCCGTTTTTCCACCCTGGATTTAAAAGCCAGGTTACAAATTAAAATATATACTAAAATGGGCTTGGATAGGGCTATTATTTGGTTGAGGGCTGGGGACAGTATAAAGCTTTAGCCAGCCTTGAAGGCCGCTTTCATCGGAACTGCCGTCAGATGGTATATGTTCCGTCTGATGTGCACAGAGACAAATGAACCTATCAAGAAACATTTATTCCACCGTTGCCGCATACTTTCACGAGGATAAATATATTCTTGTTTTTACATCAGACGAATGGCATTCACTGCCTAGCAATGTTCGCCCATAACCAAAGACAAAACTCCCCAAGAGGCATAGATCTTCATGAGTTCCGCGCAGAGTGCGGGGGCTTGTGAGAAGCTACATGTACTATATGTATCTTGGTGGCTAGTGTTGCCTCTATGCTGCTAAGTTTACGCAGCCGGGATGAAATCGCGACCACCGAGCCCAAAACAAAACACCCATGGCTGTCAACACGTGCGATTCGACGACCGTCCCGGCACTGCGGCGTAGAATAGCGCGATGCTCATGCTCCCTTTAGGTTCACGGCAGTGCAAACTCGAGTTTGGAGTACTGCGAGTTTGGAGTACTGCGGCGTAGAATAGCGCGATGCTCATGCTCCCTTTAGGTTCACGGCAGTGCAAACTCGAGTTTGGAGTACAGTTAGTACTGTGTCAGTACAACTTGATGTCAGTAGCTTTATGTTTAAATTCATTCAAGGTACACCGCATCACTGAGCAGCTGCGAATTGACACTTCCGCACCTATCGATGCGGCGCTCCTTGAATGAGTTAATTTCCACCGTCACTAATCAGCATGTAGAATATGACATACTCAAGACCTCCCCCCCCCCCTCCCCCCCCGAAAAAAAGAGGGGGGGGGGGGGCTCCAAGCGTGTAAAATGCACGCAGCGAGGCAAGAAATTCCAGTATCACTAGGCAGGCATTGTCATGGAACCCCCAGGGAAAGAGGAAAAGAGGTAGGCCGAGAAACTCCTGGCGTCGAGACCTCCAAGCAGACATCAAGAGACTGGGAACCACCTGGAGTAGAATCGAAGGAGAAGCACAGGACAGGAGTTGCTGGAGGTCTCTCGTCGACGGCCTATACCCGGGTAGGGGTGACAGGCGTAAGTAAGTAAGAGGCAAGAAATAACTGGAATTCCTCTGCTATTTATTTATTTATTCTAAATCTGAAAATTTATATGACATGTTTCTGTAAGTATACTGACGAGCAAAAGAAATTCAACATTTTTTTAATGTAAAAAAAAAATGTCGCATTTCTTTTGCTCGTCAGTATACATCTTGGTTGGTCAGTTGTACATTGCTTAACGTCCCGAAAGCAACAAGACTTTCTCAGGACGTGCCTGCACTGCATGTGTGTGTGTGTGGGGGGGGGGGGGGGGGGGAATAAACAGAATATTGAACGTATGTCGCCAGCCGGTCTAATACGCTAAATAAACCCTAAGACCATTTAGCAACACACATCCTTCTTCTTCTTCCTCGAACACTCTTTAAATGGACAGCCCGGTCTCCTCTGAAATGCTGCCGTGCGCCGCAGGTCCTCCAGACCTCCGTAGAGCTTGCGGGACACCTCTCTTCCGACCAGTGTCTCCGTCTGAGGGTTGTGAACGTGGGGCAGGTCTGTAGCACGTGGTCTGTTGTCACACATGCTACCAGAGTTGCATGGGCACTGGTCTGACTGGCCAATTCCAAACTTGGTGTGGAGATGCCAGTCTAGTTTGTTACTTTGGCTGGTGCGGCGTATTCGGAAGATATCTACTGACCTGCTCCGGTCAGGTCAGTAGGTGATAGCCATGCAACACACATCCAGTATCAAGAGCTACAGGATGCGCAGACAGTTGGGAGAGTTTAAAAAAAAAGAAATACAGGTGAGTGGACGGCCAAGGGTAGACAGAAACACCTGCCCCAGAATAGAGGGGAAAACCCACCCTGCGGGGCTGACCAGGGTGACCCTGGGAACTAAAAAGTAGTTAATCCCACCCAAGTCCCCCAGGGCAAACCCGGGTGGGGGAGTATACATCATTAAGACAAATCGCATGTACCGCGATCAAGCAACCACTGAGAATTACCCGACGGAGAAAGAAACACGCTTAGAAAAGACAGTTACAACATAATGTATAAATAGTTCGGGTAAATACCCTTCTTCAAAATAGACAAACAAACTGACAAAACAAGTACTGATAGAGCACACAACACAAGCCTGTTTGTCTTTCTCAAATGGAGGAGGCCGGCCATACTTGTTTGTCTATTTTGAAGAAGTGTAATGATACTCGAAATATTAATAGTGTTGTAACTGTCTTTTCTAATTAGCTCATTCTACCCCAACAACCAAATCCCAAAATTGTGCCGTTGTCCTCTGAAGACTGCATTGCAGTGCAGGACACAGATCGACCATGATAGTTCAAGGGTGACGCCAGAATAGCTTGGCGCCCATAGGCGCCAAGCTATTCAGGCCTCACCCTTGAACTATCATGGTCGATCATTATCTTGCTGTGGTGTGTCTGGGGTAGAATGAGTTCAAATTAAATTAAGTGTGTTTCTCGCCGTCTGCATTTCAAGTTACACCTTGGCAGTCACCTTTTTGGTCCAGCAACCACTACACTGCACCCATGCTTTTCTAAACATAGTTCAATCCGGCGTCTCACACCAGCCTGCAGTTTGTTTCATGTGTACTCAGTGTCTTCGTAAACTCGTTTCTCGTTCACTCGACAAGAATCTTCCGTCTTGTACATCAGCCTCAATGACGCATGATGCAACTCGTAATGGTGCATGAATGACTTTTTCCTCTTGCGGGCCAAAAGAACGGCCGAAACTCAAACCTGTTGGTCTTCCTCAAATGGAGGAGACCATGGCAGGGTTTCAGCCTACGCTTCCTCCCGCCCTCACACCGCTGAGCTGTTAGCGTCAATCTTCTCATAGCGAGTCATGTCACAGTCAAGTCACAGATCATTGGGAGACAAACTTCCTCGGCGGGAGGAGAAGAGATGAAAACTGCAAATGTGGATGATGCAGCCTATATCCAAGAGGCGCAGATTCTCATGCGCCCCTGCAGTTGCAGGGGCGCATGAGAATCTACGCCTCTTGCAGACGCCCTCGGCAAGAGCGTGGCTTTTCAGTAAAAGACTTCAACCGCCGAAACAAGCAATGGTACATGAAACCTCCCACCGATAATTGACCAAGAAAAGCAACTTTTCCATGCTCATTTCTCATTGGCTGACGGGGTTTTACTTGGCTCCGCCCACAAGCTGCGTAATCCGGGTGCGCAGGGTGACAAAGGGCAAGCTGCTCTCTCCTAATTGGAGGTAATGGGGTCTATTGTGGCAAGGTGGCTAGCCAGCGATCGGCCTCCAAGCTATTAGCACGCAGTCATCCCTGACGTGAGAAGTTGAATGCCCCTCAGGGATCACTGAAGTCAGTGCTGTATGTACGCACGGTCGGTAGCCAGATTCAACGTTGCTCCGTCGAAAAAAATTGAAAAGGGGAAGAGTTTCTGCGCATACTCGCCAGTTGTTTGTACACCTCTGCATCCGTACGGACGGAGGCTGCACAGCTTGAGAATTGAGTCAGTGATGGTTTGCTGAATGTGTGCTGACTTTTATCTGACTTGTGTAACAAAACATTCTCGGAGAGTACTGTTTGAGTGTGAGTTCTAACTGCAAGGCATCGATGCTGATGGCGGCTACTACACAGGATTCACTATGACTACTCCCTGTAAGTACACGACAGCGGATACTGAGTGCGCGGATTGGTCATGGCCGTCATGCGAGTTGCTTGTTGTAGTTTTGTGGGTTTCTTTGTTTGTTGTGGTCTTATATTTCATATTACACTGATTGGTTAATGATATTTGAAGCTCAATTTAAGGAATAATTATTTTTTATATATGTATAAAAATATAAAATAATGCGCGTTCAAAGACATTGATACTTTACACAGCCGACATCGGCATTGCCTTACGTACAGCCGTGGTGTGTGGTCGTGCATTTTTAAAATTATTATTTTTTTATAATTTTTTTTTTGGGGGGGAGGGAAAGGGAAGAATAATATTTCAACAAGCGTGTATTGGTCTGTGATTTTAGACCTTACGACATATGGTCTAAAATTACAGACCAGCACGCGTGTATCAATTCAGTCGGCACTATGTATTGCCATGTCACAACTCGGGCTGCCTCCCGACTGAGGAGAAAGTACAGCGTTGTCACGGTCGCATCACCTTCCATATATCAAAAGGACTTCGGGCCGACAACGGCGGAAGTCGGCCCGCGCACAATTGTGCGCAGGCCAACTGCAGCCGACGTCGGTCGGAGGACACGTGCGCGCTTGGCTGTCGGCTGCGTGCAAACCGACTCAGTGACTGATGATGTTTATTCTTGTCGTTTGTGATGCCGTAATTGTTTTTCCCTCGACTTGCACTGACTTTTATTGTGTTCTGACTCGACCATGATAGTTCAAGGGTGGTGGCAGAATAGCTTGGCGCCTATAGTGAGGCATCAAGCTATTTTGCCACCACCCTTGAACTATCATGGTCTCATGAATTATAGCGGGTAGTTAAACTAAGTGCCGCAACGGCAGATGTCAGTGCAACTCAGTCCAAAACGGTCCTCTGAAGACTGCATTCCAGAACATTCTCAGTCCAGAACAGATAAAGCGTTTGGCGACCGAAGTTGCCAGCATCAGCGCATCAGCAATTAGAAATTGTAAAATTTACATTCCGGCTCTCAGTACACGCCGCTGTAATAATGTAGGCCTACTGTTGCTGGGTTTCGTGCGAGTTGTTGTTGGGTTTTTTTTTTTCAACTCATTGTGCCCGAGGCCGGTACGAAATAGCGACATTTTGGAGTTATCCTCTGAGGACTGCATTAAAATTCAGAAGACAGATCGACCATGATAATTCAAGGGTGGTGGCAGAATAGCTTGGCGCCTGTAGGCGCCAAGCTATTTTGTCACCACCCTTGAACTATCATGGTCGAGCCATATCTCGCTGTGGTTTGTCTCGCGGGCTGAATGAGTTACCTGCCGGATGGTTGTCTTCGTTTGGTGCGTTCGCTATAATTTTTTTTTTTTTTTTTTTTTTTTTTTGGGGGGGGGGGGGGTTTGGGTGTTTTGGGGTTGTTTTTTTGTTTGTTTGTTTGTTTGTTTTGCTGTCTATTTGTTGTTGGTTTGCAGGGATTTGTTTGGTGCTTTCCGGTCTGAAGTTCTTTAAACGTGAGTTTAACCCATTTAGCCCCGGGACCCTGCAGGAGATGGACTCATAGATCATGATCATTCAAGGCGGGTAGTGCCAGATGAGCTTGGCGCCTTCAGGCGCCAAGCTCATCTGGCACTACCTTTGAATCATCATGATCAATCCATGCCCTTCAAAACCTGCGAACTTGACCCCCTCCCAGCTTCTCTCTACCGTGACGGCCTTCCAAAACTTCTACCCTTCATTACCGACATCATCAACGCATCTCTAGAAAACGGCTCCGTCCCCGATATCTTCAAGTCCGCCATCGTCCGTCCTCTCCTCAAAAAACACAACCTCGACCCAAACGAACTCAAGAACTATCGCCCAGTCTCCAATCTCTCTTTCCTGTCCAAGCTTCTTGAGAAGGTTGTTCTCAACCAGCTCAACCTCCATCTCACCGACAACAACCTCCTCAGTCCATTCCAGTCTGCCTATCGCAAACATCACAGCACTGAAACAGCCCTTCTACATATCTTAAACGAGCTGCTTCTCTCCACTGACTCTGGCAACATCTCCCTTCTTACACTACTCGATCTCTCTGCCGCCTTTGACACTATAGACCACTCTATCCTCCTCCACCGACTCCACCACTCCTTCGGCATCACTGACTCTGCTCACTCCTGGTTTCTCTCCTACCTCTCTGACAGACAGCAGTCCGTCACCATCAACGGCGTCTCTTCCAACCCGGTAACGCTCTCATGCAGAGTTCCACAGGGGTCCGTCCTGGGCCCGGTCCTTTTCACACTCTACACCTCTCCTCTGTCCAACATCATCCAGTCTCACCGCATACACCACCACCTCTACGCTGACGACTCACAACTGCAAGACAAAGACAAACTCGACAACACTCAGTCACTACTGACTCGCACGGCTGACTGCTACAAAGACGTGAAAAACTGGATGACAGCAAACAAGCTGAAACTGAACGATGACAAAACGGAAGCCATGCTGGTAGGCACTCGCCAAAAACTCTCCCAGCTCCCTCCCTCTCTCCACCTTCAACTCGATAGCACCCCCATCTCCCTCTCTGACTCGGCCAAGAACCTCGGCGTCATCCTCGATTCCTCTCTGTCCATGACCAACTTCGTCTCCGCCACGACCCAGGCATGCTATTTCCACCTTCGCCGCATCAGTCAGATCAGAAAATACCTCACTACCGAAGCTGCCACCAAACTTGCTGTCTCTCTCATCTTATCTCGCATCGACTATTGCAACTCTCTCCTTTCCGGTCTCCCTCAATCCACCATCTTCACTCTCCAACGCGTCCAGAACAATGCTGCCCGCCTCGTCCTCAGAAAGAAAAAATCCGACCACATCACACCCCTGCTCAAACTCCTTCACTGGCTCCCCATCCCCCAACGCATCCAATACAAAGTTCTGTCTCTCTGCTACAAATCCCTGAACAACTGCGCTCCTGCCTATCTCTCCAACTTACTTCACCCCTACACACCTTCCCGCTCCCTCCGCTCTGCCTCCGACCCTCTCCGCCTCCACATCCCTCGCACCAAACTTAACACTTTCGGTCCCCGCTCCTTCTCCGTCTACGGTCCATCCATCTGGAACACTCTCCCACTCTCTCTCCGTCAGAAACACTCTCTCTCCTCCTTCCAGTCCGCCCTCAAAACTCACCTCTTTCAACAGTTTTAGCACTATATCACCGCACTCCCCACCCCAAGCTGACCGTCGTAATGTATTTCACTGTTTGTGGTACGTGAGTCATTGTCTAAAGCGTGCGCATGCGTGCGCGAGTTGTGAGTGTGCGCTTAGAGTTATAATTATTATAAGATAAGCGCATTATAAATACCGTAATTATTATTATTATTTTATTATCTCCTGCTGCAGGTGCACAGTCGTTAGGCAACACCTCCAAAATTTGAGCAATGGAACCTTGGCGCTGAAGGGTTATGCTGCAGCGACATGTCACATCAAGACAGTTGTGTGTTCTCTTTCCTACACTCACGATAAGATAAGTTTCTGATTTTGGGGGTCAACGAAACAGTGAACAGACACACCCACGTACACTCTTACAGTCGATACGTGTGACACCATAATCAACCCTTTGCGTGTCGGTAGCGGTTTTTGTCGCGATGATTCCTACAGCACTAGACTTGAATTATCGTGATCAATCCATCGAGTCCTGCTGCAGGGTTCCCGGGGCTAAAAGGGTTCATCTCGCGCTACATAAAGAACTAGATACCGGAAAGCACCAAACACTGAAATCCCCGCAGACCAAAACAAATAAACTGCAAATAATAATTATAATAATAATTTTTTTTTAAATTACAGTGAACGCAACAAACGAAGACAACGGTTAACTCATTCCGCCCTGACATACCACAGCGAGATATGGCTCGACCTTGATAGTTCAAGGGTGGTGGCAGAATAGCTTGGCGCCTATAGACGCCAAGCTATTCTGCCACCACCCTTGAACTATCGTGGTCGATTTGTCTCCTGAATTACTGTAATGCAGTCCTCAGAGGATAACTCCAAAATGTGGGTATTTCGTACCATGAGTTTAAAAAAAACAACAACAAAACAGAATCAACAGGGGAAAAAAAAACTGCCGACAAGCAAATGGTTAAGTATGGTATCGTCACATTCATTAGATGCTGAGAAAAACCAAAGTGAATATTCTTGTTATTTCATTGCAGGCCTATAAAACATCGTCAACGAGTCAATCTATTTATTCAGTCCCCGCTAATTTATACTTGCTTTTCAATTATTGGCAACAACCACCTCAACTCCATGAATTGCCAGGACAGCCTGCTGTCCTACACCCTCCCCAGCCTGCGGGCGGCCACAGGGTTCTACTCCCAGCCTTACAGCCCCGCGCCCCACCCTTACTCTCTCTATTACTCCCCCCACGGCGGCCTGGATCTAAACCGCGCCTACGCCTTGCGAATGATGGAAGAGCTGCATAGACGAGAACAGCCGCAGAAGCCGCCCTACTCATACATTGCCCTCATCGCGATGGCCATCAAAAACGCACCGGAGCGTAAGGTTGGTGAACTGAAGAAAACATGGCTTGACTGTCCTCAGTCTTCATTTTTTTTTTTTTTTTTTTTTTAATTTTTGGGGTGGGACATACCATTGATGGTCTAAAATGTGCCTATCCCTCATTCACTATAGAGAGCAAGTAAAAAAAAAAATAGTCCATCCATCCATCTATCTATCCATCCATCTTGCAAATGACATTGCATGAGATCTCATTAACCCCTTTTCCTGCCACTGGGCGCATAAATTATTTCGTCTCTGAAATCTTTTTTCATTCAACAACCAAAAGCCACAACCTTCCAAGGAATGCTGGTACAAAATCGACCTCAGCAAGCGACAGCGGGGGCTCATGAGGGTCTATGTCTCTTGCAATCGGACCTCGTGGAATTTTTCTCGTCAGTCAAGGGGGTTAAAGTGATGACGCACTAATGATGTCCTGTGACGTTGCAGGTGACTCTGAACGGGATCTATCAGTTCATCATGGAGCGATTCCCGTATTATCTGGAGAACAAGCAAGGATGGCAGAATTCCATACGGCACAATCTGTCCCTCAACGACTGTTTTGTCAAGGTCAGTCACCTTGGCAAGATTTTATAATATGCCTTGATTCGTAATCAGACTACTAATAATAAGAAGAAGACGTTAACACCTTTTCCGTCATGCCACTTATCACGAATTTCGCGTCTGAAAAAGACTGCACATTTGATCGATATTCGCGTCAAGAACGCTCCTGTAAATGGGGCAACAACCCAAAAAATTAGACATAAAGACTAACAAGAGACACAAATCCTCATGAGCCCCCGCGATTGCGGGGGCTCATGAGGATTTGTGTCTCTTGCAGCTTGGAAGCGTTCTTTTTGCCCCCGCAGTTAAGGGGTTAAATTTTGCTTGTAGAAAAGGTGGGATATCGCAACAATCCTTCAGAGGTCCCGACGAGAGTTTTTCTACGCACATGTCCCCATATTAATTACTTCGCGTAAAATAAACTTCGCGTAAAACAGACAGGAAAATGTGGGTCCCATGACGATTTGTACTATCCGAAGTTTACTGTTATGATAAAAATTAGAATTTATTTGTCGTTGACTTTTATTTTATTTTATTTTATTGTTATATTACGTGCTTTATTATTTTTATTTTTTTTACTTACTTCAGTTTTTTGTTTTGTTTTATTTTATTTTATTTTATTTTATTTTATTTTATTTTATTTTGCAGTTTCATGAGAATGATGTGTTTCGTGTTTTCCTTCGGTTAGTTTCCTGTTTCCTGTTTCAAATTGCTATATACAGTTCGACTCATTTTGTTTCTTTGCAGAGATGGTGCCTTTGCGGTCGTTTGACGACACCATTCAAATTCATAAATAAAATATATAAAGGCGATCAAACTAATGAGTAATTTACCTAAATCTCACGTTGTTTAACAAATAAAATACTTTTATTGCAAAATTCAGTCACTGACACACATCGCTGCAGCAATATTATTATTATATTATTATTATTGTCGATGATAATGTCCGCTCGGCCCATGAAAAAAAAAAAAAAACCACTACTAATGGAACAAATAATGGCTGAACTGAAACTGTACGGGCTTGTGGAGGCGCTACAGAAGACCACAGATTTCATTTTGAGAGCCAAACTCCAAGTGTGACAGCGTTCGAGAAGAAGAAGAAGATGGCTGAATTTATTTCCAGCCTTTTCAATCTATGCAACTTATGACGAACAGGTCGCTCAGTAGTATGAAACTGTCAGTAATTCTAGTCTACAGAGAAGATGAAAAAAAATCAGCAGTTGAAAAGTTTGGGGTTGTTTTCGGATCCGCATGGGATTTTTATCTTTGCGACGCACTTTACCTAAGAGAAGTTATCATCAGCATGACAGCTCAGTTGATTATGCCGTCAGAAAAAAACAATGTACACAATATTTTTTAAAACAACATTTAAAAAAAAACGCAAATTGCCTGTTCAGAGTACATTATGAAACTGCACTTGGAATGAATGGTATAGATAATGTCTGTAAGAAATAAAAGTACAGGATAGAAAAGGAAATTAAGTACCAAACGTTCGAGAGAAAATGTCAGGTATACTGACTCGAACAATTGTAATCTTGAATTTTTTTAATTGCAAATCTAAAAGGTCAAATATGAAAAGATTCACCTGTTAGGTGGATGAAAAGTTTAAGTTCTATTTAACTCATTCTACCCCAACACAGAAATCCTTAAATTTTGCCGTTGTCCTCTGAAGACTGCATTGCAGTGCAGGACACAGATCGACCATGATAGTTCAAGGGTGATGCCAGAATAGCTTGGCGCCCATGGGCGCCAAGCTATTCTGGCATCACCCTTGAACTATCATGGTCGAACCTTATCTTCCTCTGGTGTGTCTGGGGTAGAATGAGTCAAATGATGCGGTCGAGTCATTTTTCTCACACCGAGAGTCGAATGTTAAAAGCCTTAGAGCAGTGTACAAATACAAAATAAAGAGAGAAAAAAATATCCGAATTCCTCTAAAAATATTTGTTATAGCCGGGAAGAACTACAGTAAAACTAGCGTTGACTACCCGTATGCCTTACGTCTGGGTTGAGGTGAGGACCTGACACTAAACCAAGCTGACCCAAATTATACTAACTGACGAGAAAGCCACGCTAATAGATCATATTAACCCCTTGACTGCTAATGGCGATACTGCTCGGGCGGGAAAAAAAAAGCGTATAAAGTTACTGGCGCGTCTTTTCCGCCGAATTAGCAGTCACAGGGTTAGCCTATAATGACTAGAGATGAAAACGCCAAGGCAATCGGACACTATCGGCTTTGTGCTATCAAGTCAGTCACCCTATCCTCAGCATCTACAGAATTGGACGTAGGGTGTGACTGTATGGAACAATCTAAGCTCAAGCCGGCCGAAAAGGCGTCTCAAAAAGAGAAACTCACCCTACTCAGGCCGACGTCGTTCATTTGATGATTGGGGTGTCGAGTAAATGTGGTGGCATCTTTAACAATAAGGTGTCGGGCGCCCGTCATGTGTTGATTAACCCTTTGACCTTCAGGCCCCGCCACACATGCCCAATTTTGAGGCCGATTCTCGAGCAGTTTCGAACTGATCGGAGTGTGATCGGACCGGACTACAAAAACGTGCGCACTGCCACACATTCCCCGACTTTTTTTTTTTAGCCGACCGGTTTGAATCGAAGATCAAGGTCGTACCTGTTCAGCGAAATGGTTGCTAGTTTTGACAGTGATGATGTGCTTGCATTATCAGCAGTTTTGCATCATATTCGGGAAGAGGCGGGCGAAACATCGGCAACGAAGGTGGTACTGATCTTCCGCCATTTTTAAACTGAAACGACATGCTTTGCGAGACGCGCTATGATTGGTTGAAGCTTACAATCGGGGCCGATTCGGATCGGAAAAATAGAGCAGGTTCTAGACACCCGATTCCCAGCCGATTGGGATCGGATCGGATATATGACGTCATCCGATTGCAATCGGATCGGAATCGGCTTCAAAATCGGGGCACAACCAGCATGTGGGCGGGGGGGGGGGGGGGGGTTTGGGGGTGGGGGGGGGGGGGGTGGGGGGGGGGGGGGGCCTTTAGGCCGTGTCGCGGTTTTGTTTAGTCGGAAGCATTGAAACTCGGCGTGACACCTTTAGTAACCAGAAAAGCATATTTTAGCCGAGCTGAACCCGTCTCAGTGCCGAGAAGATCTGAACACCACACACCTGCAAAAGAGGTATACATCCTCATGAGTCCCCCGTCCCCCCCCCCCTGCCCCACCCCCCCCCCCCCCCCCCCGCAGTTGCGGGGGCTCATGAAGATCTTTGCCTCTTGCCGACCTGACACCACTTTGAACCCGCGTTCCTAGGACTGAAAGATAGACCATTTTGGTGTTGCCGAATTAACAACGAACGGAGAGAACACAATCTGCCGTCACTGATCTGGCGCTGTAATCCATTCAGCCCTGACGCACTACAGCAGGAGATGGATCGACCATGATAATTCAAGGGTAGTGCCAGATTAGCTTGGCGCCTGTCGGCGCCAAGCTAATCTGGCACTGCCCTTGAATTATCATGGTCGATCCATCTCCTGCAACTGGTGCATAGTCATTAGAGGACGCCTCCAAAATTTGGGAAATACGGCCGTCGGGCTGAATGAGTTAAATCAAAACAACTAAACTAAACTAAACTAAACTAAACTAAACTAAACTAAACTTTACTTTACTTTACTTTACTTTGTAACCTTCCTAAAATATTAGCACTGGCAGTCTCCCCTTTTCTTTTTTTTAAAACTAAATTAAATTAAATTAAACTAAACTAAACTAAATTAAACTAAACTAAACTAAACTAAATTAAATTAAACTAAACCTAACCTAACCTAACCTAAACTAAATTAAATTAAATTAAATTAAATTAAATTGAACTGAACGAAACGAAACGAAACGAAACTAAACTGAACAGAAAATAGATGTTGAAAACTCGCTACGTTAGAAACATGAAACACAACGTTTCGGATCAAAGGTCTTTCTTTTCGGTGATACGGAGATCACCGAGAAGAAGGATCTTTGATCAGAAACGCCGTGTTTCATGTTTCTAACTCAGTTAAAGGGTTTCCAACCTCTATTTTCTGTTTTCTTTTCACATGAAACCTTTGCGATAACAGCTTTACTTCATTCTAAACTCAACTAAACTAAACTCAACTAAACTCAACTAAATTCAACTAAACTCAACTGAACGGCTCAACTGAACTGAACTGAAATTGACGTCTTCACAAGATGGGAAGTAATGTTACGTAGATCACACATTATATATCACGTCGTTATAAACAAGAGTTCAAAAGCGAGACAGCAGTTGGAATAAAAGACTTCTTTGTCCACAAATGCCTGCAAAGTATTACAAAATATGATTTTTTTTAATCGCCTCAAATGAAACGATCTGGATTGAAAAAATTTCGCGAATGAAACAACAGTAGATAATGACATTCAAAAATTAAAACAATAAAATAAGATAAATAGACCAAAAATGAAATTAAGTAATTGACAAAACACGGCTAACACCTGCATTCCAGATCATGATATGCGACAAGTAGCCGCGAACTAGTTAGCCGTTTTTTGGAAATCATAGTAAATTTAACCTCAAAGAGCCCCGACCGTAAAGGGATTCAAAGTGGCGTCAGCAAGAGGTATAGATCCTCATGAGCCCCTCGCGACTGCGGGGGATCATGAGGATCTATACCTCTTGCAGTTGGATATTGTTCAATTTGGGGGGCGGGGGGGGGGGGGGCAGTCAATGGGTAGTGCTGTTCAGATTTCACGGCGTTATTTATTGTCACGGTACCTTTGTGTCCTGTGTACAGGTGCCGAGAGAGAAGGGCAAGCCAGGGAAAGGCAACTACTGGACGCTGGACCCGGATTGTGAGGAAATGTTCGAGAACGGGAACTACCGCCGCCGGAAGCGCAGAGTTAAGGTACCTGGCAAGCCACTCCACCTATCAGCCATCAAGGGCAGCGACAAAGGGAGACAATCATCCCAAGGGAGCGAACTTAGGGAGGATCTAGAGGGGGATAATGATGAGAGTGTGACGTACCACAGCCGCCACGAGGACGACAGAGTCAGCGAAGAGTGCGATGACTCAGAAGGGAGAGACATGTGCTTGGAGGATATCAGTGATGACGGTGATGATTGTGACGTAAGCATTGACGTCAGCACTATGGATGACGTGGCGGCAGCGGCTGCCAAAGCTGTGGCAGCAGTGGATGCTGAGCTGAGGCACTGCCGCAGTGCGGTGTCTCCGCCGCAGAGATCCGAAGAGGATTCATTGGACAGGGCAGAAGCTGGGCACACACACGCGACAGTTTCTGACACAAGTTTCCCAGTCACTGACCTGAGTTCTGACACTGAAGAAAACAAATCCTCTACTGACAGAAATGTCCCCGCTGACTTGAAGCGCCCGGTGCAAGTTGTGTCCCCCATCTCCACTCCCAGAATCTCCCATTCTTTTTTCATCGACAACCTCATCGGCAAGACCGAGTCCAAACCGGAAGTTGCCAAGCGATCTGGGAAGGATGGACCAGGGGAGAGAACTCCCTCCAAGAAGCCGGACATTTTCGACAAGATCCCCACCCCTCCGCCCAAGATCATCGACCTCAAGACCAACACGTTGGACATGTCGTTCGCGCTGTTGCCGCGCCTGTGCGACCCTCGCTTGGGGGGCATGTCACCGGCCTTTTACGGGGGGGTAGCCCCGGGAGGCCCGCTCTCGCACCTGATGTACTCTTCTCCGAGGGCCGGGGCGGCCTTTCCCGGCGGTTACCCCCACCCTCTGTCCTTCGCTGCGGGGTCTTTTGTGTTTCCTCCCGTCACCGTGGGGCGTGGCATCGACTCCACTGTCGCCTTTCCCTTCACGACGTCCTCGCCTAGTTCCATGCACCCATCAACTTAGGACCATGCTGGGAACTTCCTGGTATTTTATTAAGCAGTAGATATGTGTGCTGGTCTGTGATTTTGGACCTTCCGGCTTCCAGCCGGAAGGTCCAGAATTACAGACCAGCACACGCTAGTGTCTGTGTGTTGGTACGTCTGCGGGTATGCGTCTCTGTTTTGAGTATGACGCGAATTTCTTATTATCTCTTTCGCTGCGCGTGCAGATGTGTGTGCGGGTTTTTTATTCTGGTTTACAGACCAGCACACGATAGTATCTGTCTGTTGGTATGTTTGCGGGTATGCGTCTATGTTTTGAGTATGAATCGAACTTCCTGTTATCTCTTACGCTGCACGGGCAGATGTGTGCGCGGGTTTTTGATTTCTGATCACAGACCTGCACACGATTATGTATATTATATGTGTTGGTTAGTTTGCGCGTACGAGCACATTATGTGTTGGTGTTGGTTAGTTTGTGCGTACGTTTGTATATATGATTGTTTACAAGGATGCGTTCGGGTGTTCATGTATATTGTATACATGTGTGTCTGTGTACGCCTATAAGTTTGTCTCGCTCTGTGTAGATGACGGTGTTGTTCAAATATTGTTTGGTTTATAAACGTGATTTTAAAAAAAACAAAAAAACACTGACCATCTTGGACGAAAACTGTTACAACTAAAGCAACAGTAACACACAATCTGATTTTATAACTCAGGCTTGCAACAGAGGAAATATATTATAGATTATAGGTGCTGCATACAATTTGGCACCAATTCTATTTTCTTTGAAGGACTGCCGCAAAAGGGTTTCTTGAGACATTTGGTTCCTGGCGGAAAATCATTTTGTGCCTTGTTGAAATTACCGATTTTTTAACTCTAAAAAAGCAAATTGTCGACCATTGTCGACCATTTCATGTAAATCGTTACCCTAGCAACGCAAGGTTTCGAGAAAATCATTGACATCGAATAGAAAGAAATGAAAGATGAATTTTAAAAATTCCAATGATCTAAGAACATGACTTAAACAGAAAAGAAAAAAATGTCGTTTTACGGTTTTCAGCTGTTCTTGTTACCCCACTCAGCCCTGACGCACTACAGCAGGAGATGGATCGACCATGATAATTCAAGGGTAGTGCCAGATTATGTCGTTTTACGGTTTTCAGCTGTTCTTGTTACCCCACTCAGCCCTGACGCACTACAGCAGGCGCAACAGGCGCATAGTCGTCAGACGACGCCTCCAAAATTTGGGAAGCACTTTGCGCCGGGCATGAATGAGTTAATTGACATCATATTGTTTGTGTGTTCATGCTGCATCTTGTGTTTTATACGTGGAGTACAATCGTACACGATGTTACTGCTGTCCTGTCGAAAAACTGTTTACCCGTGTGCTTGTCTGTGATTTTAGAACTGTATGGCTTAAAACCGCAAGGTTCAAAATCACAAACCAGCGCACCTTTTAGTTTAACCGCTCGACTGCTAGTGGCGATACCACTTGCAGCGTCTTTTCCGGCGAGCGGTGTCGTCAGCAGCAATCAAGGGGTTAAGTCAACCCTTTAGTCGCCGGTATCGCGAGGAATCATCGCGACAAAAAAAAAGCGCTCCCGGCGGCCAAAGGGTTAAGTACATTATGTCATGTTACGTTATGCTGATCCTTGCATTGTGATACAAAAGAATGTGTACAGCTGTGTAAAACACCTCCCCCTTGTGAAGCCCCCCCCCCCCCCCCCTCTTCCCCCGGTCCGCCTGCACCCTGACCCCCTCCTCACACCCCCGCCCTGTGTGCACCCGCTTTCTTTTTTTGTGCGTCGCCTATTTGGATACCTCTCCCATCCCACTCCCTTGTAGAATCCGCCCATGCCGGTACAGCGGAACCTGTTTTGAGCGACCATCCTAATGAGAGGTCACCTGTCGTTAAAGACCACCATTCAGGTGACTACAGTCAGCCTATTGCTTGAAATAAGTTTGACTACGATAGTTCAAGGGTGGTGCCAGAATAGCTTGGCGCCTGAGGCGCCAAGCTATTCTGGCACCACCCTTGAACTAAAATGGTCGATCTGTTTCCTAATCTGAAAGGTAGCTTCATAGGACTATAAGCATTTTTGTTTTTTTTTTTAATCTGCCTCAGGATGTAAGGGATTAAGGACAGTCACCTATATGATGGTCTTAAACCCTTTTTCATTTTCACACTATTTCTTGAAATAAATTTGACTGATAGCTCAAGAGTGGCGCCAGAATAGATCGGCGCCTGAGGCTATTCTGGCTCCACGGCTTTGAACTAAAATGGTCGATCTGTCTCCTAATTTGGAACGTAGCATCATAGGACAATAAGCAATATGGTTGGGGTTTTTTTGTGTTTGTTTTTCAGGTGTTTTTTTTTTTTTAATCAGCCTAAGGATATAATGGGTTCAAGACAGGTGGCACTGTTTGTCCTTCAAGACTTGTCGTGAGAGGCCACCTGTGTTTTAACACCACTTATTTCTTGCAGAAAAGGCGGATGCGCAAAACAGGTTTTACTGTAGAATTAATTTTCAGCCTGTAAATTAAGGTGACAACACTTACAAATCAATTGCATTCATTACCTAATGTTTGAACAACCGGTTCACCGATTTGTTATTCGAAAGAAATGTTGATGGCTTTGGACGTCGATAGCCGCTTAGCGCCGAGGTGATTCAGTCCTGCAGGAATCACCTCGATAAAAAGCGTTACCGTCAGCGGTAACTTATTTTCATTACTAAGACTAATATTGCCTACACGAGGTGAGGCACTACTACGCTTGTTATTGTGGTTTGCTGACCTGTTCTGTGTTTTGTCTACTTTCTAAAGGGAAGTACTCCTTCTAATTATGTGGCCAAAGTGAACCCTATGCGCAAAAGGCCATCGGGCCGACGTCGGCCGCCGTTGGCCCGCGCACGGCCGTCGTCGGCCCGGTGGCCTTTTGCGCATTGGGGAATGTACATTTCACGTGCTGTTTATGTTTGACGAGCATAGACGAGGTAATACAACTGAAAATTGAACTGACTGATTTTATAGTTTTCGGTCAGCGCGTGCGAGCGTGTGTGTGTGTGTGTGTGTGCGTGCGTGCGTGGGTGGATGCCTGCGTGCGTGTGTGTGTTTCTACTGCCCGAAACTGATATAGAAATGTATATATTCCAACGCACTTCTACAAGCTTTTCCGCCATAATACCAGCAGGCTAAATCTGAACGATCTGCGCACTTTCGTCCTTTGAAAGGAAAAGACGGCAATGTTTATTTTCGTGAAAACAAAATTTGTATTGTCATTCAATAATACACTGAAGTTATTGCTTTTTCTCCCCCAAAAATGGACTTTCCCTTGTACCTCTACATGGCAGCGTTTCAGCACCTTTGGTACGATGGCCGGAAATAGTGCACAGACGAAAAATAACATTCATTTCAACTGCGGTTATTTCTCGTCTGATTAAAAAACACGACAGCCATGCAGTCAAACTTCTCTGATTTTTTTTTTTTCTTTTTGACTTTTTAAAAAATTATTGTTTGACTGAGAGACTTAGAAAAGCACGAAAAATAACTCTTACATTAACCCTTTGCGTATCGGTAGCGGTTTTAGTCGCGATGATTCCTGCCGGAATCATCGCGACTCGCGACTAAAACCGCTACCGATACGCAAAGGGTTAGAAGAATTCCCTCTTTTTGTCTAAGTTCAAGTCAAAAGTTTTTGTTTTCATTTAACCCCTCTCCGGGTATAGCGGAAAGCTCAGATCAATTACAACTTTGATACACGCTCGCTGGTGCACAATAATTCACATTCTGATCAAACAAATGATATCTGCTAGTCAGTATTAGTTTACAAGATTTGTGTGTAAATACACTGACGAGCAAAAGAAATGCAACATTACAGTTAGAATCACCGGAACCCTCTTTAGTGTTTCCGCTGATTCCAATAATGTCGCATTTGTTTTGCTCGTCAGTATATACAGAGAAATGTAAATGCCAAGAGAAAGTCTATATCATGCATGCGCCTTTTAAACAAACCAACAGGCTCGCTGGACCTAAATACCAAAATGGTCATGACAACACGCGAAGGACCCATCGGACTATGTACCCACTCCATAAAGTGTTTCCTTCTTTGACACATGTATTGATATATTGTATAACAAGCAAATTAATATTCAATGAATTTGTTTGATTTACTTCCCTTTCCAAAATCCCTTGCTCGCCAATATACGATCTTGACGATACGTGCCTTTTTCAAAACGGAAACGCGAAATATTTTCATACGGCAACATTAACAAGTTTCTTATATGTAGTAGCAATTAAATACTTCTTAATGTGTACGAACGCTCTAAATTTATATCCTATACATAAACACGAACGAAGAACAGACGCCAGGAAACGTGCGAGTCGCTGGATTGACTAGTGAAATTGACGAGATGTCAGCTGGCGATATCGGCAACCTTAGAAAAGGACTAAATTAAACAAACTTGCCGGCATTTTCTGCAATTATGCGAGATCTAGTAACAAGTAGAATTTACCCAGTAACACATACGGTTATACAAAACACTGGACATACTCGTAGTCAGATGAAATCTACGCGCTGAGTCGACAACGATATGCATTCGTCTGCCATTCGTGTGTTTTGTATGAACACCGCAATCAGCCGCAAAATTAAAGTTTTGTTTTGTTTTGTTTTGTTTTGTTTTGTTTTGTTTGTTTTGGAATGGGTACATAAATTATATTGAGCAACATTTTGCTTGATATAGAGCCGATAACCAACAGATGTGATTACTTGACCCGAATAAAATGTCATCATCTTACGACTCGGACATTTTGATTCGGGTCTCGTAATCACATCTGCCTGTTATCGGCACTATATCAAACAAAATGTTGCTCAGTATAAAATAATAATTCCACACGTAACTACAATTAAACTTTCCCCGGATGCCCGCAGTATCCAGTTCACCTAGTCCCTAACTCTGGGAACAGACTGTGCTGTGCGTCTGCAATGTTTCTTAATTCAACCTCAATCGTCAAAACTTGGGCAACATGGACACAAAGTGGTGTCAGGCAAGAGGCACAGATCTTCATGAGCTCCCGCGACTGCGGGGGCTTATGAAGATTTATGAAGATCTATGTCTCATGCAGTTGGATCGTATTCACTTTCTCCCGGCAGAAAAGGAGTTTGTAAAAAAAATAAAATCCCTAGACAAGTGATTTATTTATCAAACGTCTATTACATAAAAAATAAACAGCAGGGCTCGTTGCAATTAAGTTTTTCAAGTTAGATCTTAACCCTCTTGTGGTTGCGGCCACCCATACTGTTTACAGTACCGGTGTCTGCATGCACAAGGGAGTTAAGCATCTTAAAAGGCACTTGTCATGAGATTTCCCAGAGCGGCAGATTTTACACATATTTCGCACTCAGGTTCGAGGGAATGTCTCAAAGACATGTAAAGATTGAGCCCCTTCGTTTCTTTTTCAAATGGCGTGTACCGCATTAAAATGTCCAATTTTACAGCCTCTCCTCTGCGACTGAGAAAATTTAGGGTTAACGTCTGAACTGCAGGAACGCATCTGCACAAAGCATTGACCCTCATGAGTCACCGACCGCAAAGGCGGTTGTCTTTCGTATTTCAATTTAATAGACGCAGAGTTAGACTTTCTCCCTGCAAGCGGGCACGCATCTGCATGTGGCATAGATCCTCATGAGATCCCGCAATAGCTGTTGTCTTTTGTACGTGTCAGTTTTATCTGAGGCCTCTGTTATAGGACGACGATTTAGAGAAAATTCTTGACTTGAGAAGGACATTTGCAATAGGCATATAATTATCCTCAGCAGTCCCTGCAATTGCTGCTGAGTTTAATTGTCATTTTAATGTCTATATCCAAGGAGTAACTTCTATAATCAATTGTGATACGCTCTTACAAAAATAAATGTGGAAACGCTAATTATTAGGGTTGAATTCTTAAGCTGCAGAAACTACATCAGCAAGAGTCATGCTAATAGATCTTCATGAGTCCGGCTTGCCTCTTGTTCTCGTCGTTCAGTTATGTCAGTTTTAAGAACTATTTCCTAGGACGAGCTTCTAAGAAGATTTAGGGTTCAACTTTAATATGAATGATATAATATGTGTGACATATGGATCCTCTCTGGCTAATTGCAGCAACAGTTTTAATTGTATCTGTTCAGTGCTAGTACTAATAGAAAGATTTCTTCTAACTGCAAATGCATATTTACAAGAGACATAGATCCTCATGAGTCCCCGCAATTGCGGGGGCTCATGAGGATCTATGTCTCTTGCAGACGGGGTCATGTTTTCATACGTCTTTCCTGTGCTTCTGTGCCCCATTTACAGCCCGTCTTGCTCAAGCAGAGAGAAGGGCAAAGGGGGTTTGGGATTTTTAATATACGGTGTGGTTTTTCAGGTGTGGTTAATTGCAAAAGTGATGTTGTGCACGCGCGTGCAAGTGTACACTGTGCCAAGTGCTATGTGCTGTAAGAAACACTTGTTTATTTACCGTCCGCAAAACCGTTATTTTACATCGCACTTGTGGGCCACACCTGCAGGCAGGGAAATGCCTTGGGGGAGGAAAAAGATGAATAGAAGAAAAAAAAAGGATGTGGCCGGCTGGGTTACATGCAGTTCTTTCTGTCTTTGTCATAGACAGACAACTCGTTTTGCCGAATTTCCTTTTAACCCTTATCATTCGGAATACACGAGTGTGTGAAATACGTTTGACTAAAATAGTTCAAGGGTAGTGCCAGAATAGCTTGGACCCTCAGGGCGCCAAGCTATTCTGGCACCACCCTTGAACTAAAGCCGTTGGTCTATATCCTTATCTGAAAGTACTGTAATGTAGCATGCATATGGCAGTGTACGAATTTGAAGCGTTTAGCCTCAGTACGATACGGGTTAAAGCGACCTACTTCAGGCAATAGCGGGTTAATAGTTCGCAATATCTCCTTTATAAATGTGCTCATGTAGGTCTTCAATATCTCCTTTATAAATGTGCTCGTGTAGGTCTTCAATATCTCCTTTATAAATGTGCTCATGTAGGTCTTCAATATCTCCTTGAAATGTGCTCATGTAGGTCTTCAATATCGCCTTTATAAATGTGCTCGTGTAGGTCTTCAATATCTCCTTTATAAATGTGCTCATGTAGGTCTTCAATATCTCCTTTATAAATGTGCTCGTGTAGGTCTTCAATATCTCCTTTATAAATGTGCTCGTGTAGGTCTTCAATATCACCTTTATAAATGTGCTCATGTAGGTCTTCAATATCTCCTTTATAAATGTGCTCGTGTAGGTCTTCAATATCTCCTTTATAAATGTGCTCATGTAGGTCTTCAATATCTCCTTTATAAATGTGCTCATGTAGGTCTTCAATATCTCCTTTATAAATGTGCTCGTGTAGGTCTTCAATATCTCCTTTATAAATGTGCTCATGTAGGTCTTCAATATCTCCTTTATAAATGTGCTCATGTAGGTCTTCAATATCTCCTTTATAAATGTGCTCGTGTAGGTCTTCAATATCTCCTTTATAAATGTGCTCATGTAGGTCTTCACACGAGGCTTGCTGACATCTCATCCCAAGTGGGCCTCACCATCCACAAACAGAAAACAAAGACAATGAGGCTGAACACAACCAGGGAAAAACCAATCTTGCTTGCTGGCACCCCGTTGGAGGAGGTGGAGTCCTTCGCCTATCTCGGGAGCATCATAGACAAAAAAGGCGGCACTGATGCAGATGTCAGAGCACGAATCGGTAAAGCCAGAGCAGCCTTTCTCCAGTTAAAAAAAGTGTGGAGTTCCAGAGAGCTGTCACAACACACCAAAGTCCGGATTTTCAACTCCAATGTAAAAGCAGTTCTCCTATATGGAGCAGAGACTTGGAGATTGACAAAAACCACAGTCAACAGAGTACAGACCTTCATGAACAGTTGCCTTAGAAGAATTTTGAAAATCCACTGGCCAGAGAAGATCAGCAACGTCAGACTCTGGGAGAGAACAGAGCAGATAACAACAGAGAATGAAATTGGGCGAAGAAGATGGGGATGGATCGGTCACAGCCTGAGAAAGCCAGCTTCCAGTATCACTAGGCAGGCATTGTCATGGAACCCCCAGGGAAAGAGGAAAAGAGGTAGGCCGAGAAACTCCTGGCGTCGAGACCTCCAAGCAGACATCAAGAGACTGGGAACCACCTGGAGTAGAATCGAAGGAGAAGCACAGGACAGGAGTTGCTGGAGGTCTCTCGTCGACGGCCTATACCCGGGTAGGGGTGACAGGCGTAAGTAAGTAAGTAATGTTGGTCTTCAATATCGCCTTTATAAATGTGCTCATGTAGGTCTTCAATATCGCCTTTATAAATGTGCTCATGTAGGTCTTCAATATCGCCTTTATAAATGTGCTCATGTAGGTCTTCAATATCGCCTTTATAAATGTGCTCATGTAGGTCTTCAATAAATTATCTCCTTTATAAATGTGCTCATGTAGGTCTTGCAATACTGCTGGACACTAAAAAGGACTAACCTAAATCATGAAATCTGAATGTCGTAAAAGAAAAGACTTTTCTGCTCTGTTCCTCCTTTGTACACAGGAGAGTTTATTCCGTTACGCTCCGGCAAATAGTCAGTGGAAAACCTCTGGTACATGAACCTACTCACACGGATTATGACAATAAGGGTAAAAAAAAAGTCTTAGTTGAGGCAAGACTACACTGATAACCCGTTGTATTGGCGAATATTAGCAATCAAAGCATGTACGCCATGAGATCGCTTGCTTGGCGTTACAATACAATACAATACAATACAATACAATACAATAAATACTTTATTAATCCCTCACGGGGAAATTCACTGTCTGCCCATACAACACATGGCATCATCATTCCCTCATAGGAATAATTAAATAACCCATAACTCTCGATTAAAGAAATGAACTGTAACAGACGTATTGTTACCTTTTGTAGTAACACACTTGGCATGATAATAATAATAATAATAATAATAATAATAATAATAATAATAATAATACTGAAAGGGCTAAGTACTAAAGAACTAAAGAATGTTAACCGACACTATCTACTGATATTACTGTTGAAAAGGGTAACAGCCTGAGGGACAAAAGAGTTGGTATAACGTGATGTACGACGTTTGGGTACTCGGAGTCTGCCACTTTGTTCGATACGTCTGCTGTCAAATTCATATCTAAGGTGGATGTGTTTCGTCATCAAGAATGTCAGCCAATTTGTTCGTAATCCGTCTGTTGTACAGTGTGTCCAAATTATCTTGTGCCCTACCAATCACCCAGCCCCCTTTCCGGATTGCTTTGTTAAGGCTATCTTGATCTCTTTTACATAAATTTCTCCCCGGGCCCCCAGCACGTCAGACCAAAAGTTAGAATGCTAACAATACTGGAGCAGTAAAACATCTGTAAAAGCTGAGTGCTTACATGAAATGATCTGAGGTTTCTCAAACAGTAAAGACGGGTATGCGTTTTTTTCACAATAGCATCTGTGTTTTGTTTCCAGTTGAGCGCGTTGTCAAAAAGAACACCTAAATACTTGTAGGACTCTACACGCTCAACTTCTGTTCCCTTGATGACAACAGGACCGGGATGGTGTTTGTTATTACTGAAATCTATGACCCGTCTCTTTTGTTTTGCCAACATGTAATTTAAGGTAATTTTTATCGCACCACTCTACAAAGTCATCGATCTCCTGTCGATAGTGTCTGTCGTCCTCATCTGTAATCCGATCTGTCAGTGCAGTGTCGTCATGGGTAGCTCTATACAGTCTGCTATTTACAAAGAAAACAAAACAGGCGACGACAGCCGGTGTTGGTAAAAAGTACATCTGAGATTAGCCCCGAACTGATTCTGAGATACTGTAGGCGGTTAGTGAGATAGTCCAAAACCCAAAGAATGGTAGAGGCATTTATGTTCATGTGAACTTGTTGGGAGGCGAGTATGTGTGACTGAATGGTGTTAAAAGCAGACGAAAAATCATAGAACATCAGTCGAATGGAGGCTCCTGGTGTTTCTAAATGAGAGTAGATATTGTTTACAACATGCAATATGGCATCATCAACACCTCTTTGCCTTTGCAAGCAAATGAAAGAGGTCCATAAAATCTGAAACCTGTATTTGAAAATGTGAAAGAACAGCCCTCTCAAAAACCTTCATGACACACGAGGTAAGAGCAACTGGTCTTAAATCATACATCACAGATACAGTTTGCTTTTTTGGCACGGGGACAATACAAGAGATCTTCCACGAACAGGGAAAGACACGCTGGGTAAGTGACATGTTAAACATATAGCAAAGAATTCGGTACATTTGTTTAGCGCATAATAATAATAATAATAATAATAATAATAATAATAATAATAATAATAATAATAATAATAATAATAATAATAATAATGTACATGTATATAGCGCTTAACCTCCAAATGAATGGTGCTCTAAGCGCTTTACAAGATCGAAAATCACAGAACAAAAAGTACAAGAAAGAAAACGCTACAATAAATGTTACAAAAACTAAAGGGACACATACTAAAAGCTCACACTCACACATTACACACACACCGTTACAAAAACAGTTAGTGCCAAAGATTGCTAACGCACTGAAAATGCATCTAACTATACGCATAAGAAAACAGATAGGTCTTGAGCAGTGATTTGAAAGCAGAGAGAGTTGGAGCATGTCTGACATGGGCTGTTATACTATTATATTGAGCCACGTTTTGCTTGATATAGTACCGAAAACAGACAGATGTGATTACAAAACCCGAATCAAAATGTCCGAGTCGTAAGACGAGGACATTTTGATTCGGGTCAAGTAATCACATTTGTCGCTTATCGGCACTATATTAACTCATTCAGCCCGGCGCACGTATTTCCCAAATTTTGGAGGCGTCATCTAACGACTATGCACCTGTTGCAGGAGATGGATCGACCATGATAATTCAAGAGCAGTGCCAGCTTAGCTTGGCGCCGACAGGAGCCAAGCTAATCTGGCACTGACCTTGAATTATCATGGTCGACCCATCTCCTGCAGTGTAGTGCGTCAGGGCTGAATGAGTTAAGCAAAATGTGGCTCAATATAATTTATGTACCCGGTCAAAACAAAACTTTACCTCGCGTCCTTCAGTTTGCGGATGATTGCGGTGTTCAGACAAAGCACGTGATTGACAGACGACTGCGTTTCGGACTATCGACTGAAATCGCAGATTTCGTCTGACTATGAAAAAAATCAGTGCTTTCTTCTCATTAACTGTACTTTCCCCACCGTGATATGGCTTTTAGAAGTCTGCTCGGCGCTGTTAACCCCTTGGCTGCCAGTGATCACGGATTTCGCGTCTGAAACCGCTGCAACTTGCCCGACATTGTCGTGAAGAACACAAATGAAATGGGACCAAATTAGTCACACAGTACATAGGTACAACAAGATAAACAAACCTTCATGAGCCTCCGCCACTGCGTGGGCTCATAAGAGTTTATGTCTCTTGCAGATGGGTTGTATTCACGTGTTCTCGGCAGTGAAGGGGTTAAACCCTAATAACTGCACATTTCCTGATTAGTTCCGGGTTTAACGTCCACGGCACCGAAGTGATAATGGACGGCCCTGACGGGCGGGTTATGGGGGACAGGGAAATCTATTGCCTATGGAGTACGACCTGAACACTGATCAATTCAGGCGCGCTCCAAATGTGCCACTTTGATTTACCAGGACCTTTCAACGGACATGCCATTGAGCAAATCCGCCTTTCCCCCCCTGGATTGCGAGTCCAGCTACCAGGGCCGACGGGGATTCGAACCCACGACCCGGCGATTCCCTTCGCTCTCCTGCTCCGACGCTTAACCGCCTGAGCTGTTTCGGACTCTGCACATTTCCTGCCGTTATAATAATTCAAGGGTAGTGCCAGATGAGCTTGGCGCCTTCAGGCGCCAAGCTCATCTGGCACTACCCTTGAATTATCATGGCCTTTTTGTAGCCTGCTCAGTGTTGTTAACCCTAATAACTAACACAAATGAAGGAATGCGGAAAAGGAAAATAAAGCGAGTACATCTGAAAATTTGCAATTAAATACTAGTACTCTGATTGACGTCAAATGTCCATCCAAAATACCGTCTCGCAATTCATTCTTAGGCAAATGCATACAGTTTAAGTTAAATCAGTTTCTCAGGAGAACGTTACTTCATTTCTCTTCAAATATTAAGCGGAAAATGTACGAGCGCAATAACTGATGATGCATTCGATACGTGCCGAATATGAATACGCGGTTGTTTGCCGCGTATCCGGATGTGGCACGTCTCGAATGAGTTAACGCATGGCGTGGGTAGCGGAAGCGGGGAGGGGGGGAGGAGGGAGGGGGTGGAGGGGGGAGAAGGGGGGGGGGGAAGCGGGGAGAAGAGTTGCGTGTGGGTGGACTGGCAACAACTAACAAAATCACAGTGGACAACACTTTACAGTCAGCAACAGAAGCAAGTGAACGACAAGCGGTAGTCACACTAAAAAATGAATACAAGTCGTTTAAAAAATACTAAACTAGAAATATAGTATAAGCATGTTTGCCACAACAATACAAACACCGACACTTGGCACCAGACAGATCAGTCTGGTGACCCACTAAGATGCACAAACAGCACGCACTGAAGTGGTCCCCATTGACAGTGCATTCTGTGGGCGAGAACTAGCTATAATAATGGTTCCTGTGCTTGGAGTGTATGATTACGCGACATTGACGCGTCAGGCCAAGCCCAAAGTCTGCAAGAGGCATAGATTCTCATGAGCCCCTGCGACAGCAGGGGCTCATGAGAATCTATGCCTCTTGCAGATGGATTGATTACATCCCTGCACCTCAGACAGAGTAAGAAATGTGAGTTGAAAGCAGTGACGATGGGCGTGAATGACACAAAATGATGCGGCATCGTAAGACCACACACGCCCAAAAGGCTTTTCCGCCTAAAGACACGGTACACAATGGCCAGCCGTTTGGTGTATTCTGCATCAAATACTGATGACAACACGTCGTCGGTGCAACTGCGAAACCTCGTCAATTCTAGTAAATGTGTCTGATACGCGATTACACAGACGATAGTTTCACACTAAAATGAACATCATGCACGTATGTTTGTTTATACATTTATCAATTTAAAAATTTAATAATTTGTAAATTTATTAATTTATTAATTTATATAATAGATATTATTAATTATTAATTTATATTTTTTATTTTATTAATTTTTTATTATTGTTTAAAAAAAATAATTTTCATAATTTTTTTAATTAATTCTTTATGTATTCACAGATTCACTGATTCAGTCATTTACTCAGTCAGTTAGTTTTTAATCATTCAGTTAGTCATTCAATCATTTAGTTAGTCAGTCACATCCATTTATTCATTCATTCAGTCACTCACTCACTCACTCACTCACTCAGTCATTTACTCAGTCAGTCAGTCAGTCATTTACTCAGTCAGTCAGTCAGTTAGTTACTCAGTCAGTCAGTCATTTACTCAGTCAGTCATTTACTCAGTCAGTCAGTCATTTACTCAGTCAGTCAGTCAGTTAGTTACTCAGTCAGGCAGTCATTTACTCAGTCGGTCAGTCAGTCATTTACTCAGTCAGTCAGTCATTTACTCAGTCAGTCAGTTAGTTACTCAGTCAGTCAGACAGTCATTTACTCAGTCAGTCAGTCAGTTACTCACTCACAAAGTCCGTCGGTCAGTTTGGGTTTGAAACCTCCATTATAACGCACAACTCAACACAATCTATGCTGACTCAGGCAAAGGCCGGTTGGCACGCCCGACGTTTCAGAGTTCAATTTTTAATTAACCCATTCAGCCCTGACGCCCTACAGCAGTAGATGGGTCGACCATGATAATTCAAGGGTAGTGCCAGATTAGCTTGGCGCCTGTCGGCGTCAAGCTAATCTGGCACTGCCCTTGAATTATCATGGTCGATCCATCTACTGCAACTGGTGCATAGTCATTAGATGACGGCGCCTCAAAAATTTGGGAAATACGGCCGTCGGGCTCAATGAGTTAAAAGCGAACGGAACCCCTTTTATTTCGGCAAATTTTTATTTGCTGCCTTTTGGTCGCACGCGCGAGCCCCGAAACGAAATACAAAATATACAAACACAATCCACACTCCAATTTGTAATGACGCCTCTTACTGTAAGTTCCCGGTGCGGTACCAGTCTAGTGGGGAGACAACGTTGAGAGGGTGCCAGCAAAAGGCCTAGACTCGAATAAGCCCCTGAACTCTACGGAGGCTCATGAGGGCCTATGTTTCCTGCAGAAGATCTAAACTGGCTGGGTGAGTGTGTGAAAAAAGAGAAATGTCCGCCAAATAAGAGAAGGAAACGATATAACAGCCAGGAAGACACGCAGACCATAGTGAGCTCCAGAAGAGCCTAGCGGGCCAGCCCAATCCTCCTTGAGAAACATACTGAGATCCTTATGAGCCCCTCGCAGGATGCGGGGGCTCATGAGGATCTATGTCTCTTGCAGGAAGATTGGGTTCTCTGCATGAGTGAGTGAAAATGGAGAAATGACCAGGAAATATGACGGCCATCAGGAAGGAGCGAAGGAGAGTGGAGGAAAAAAGCACTACCGAACCAGGGAGGAGTCCGATCTTTGCGCCTAGAGCGGCATTGGACCTGCAGCACAGTTTTTTTCTGGGGGTTATGCCACTTTAACTCATTCTACCCCAGACACACCACAGCAAGATAAAGATCGACCATGATAGTTCAAGGGGCATGCCAGAATAGCTTGGCGCCTATGGGCGCCAAGCTATTCTGGCATCCCCCTTGAACTATCATGGTCGATCTGTGTCCTGCCCTGCAATGCGGTCTTCAGAGGACAACGGAAAAATTGGGGGATTTCGGTCTTGGGGTAGAAGGAGTTAAGTACTTCAAGGCGCCCAGCATCAATAGCTGCGAAAGCGTTGTATAGCGTTGCCTGCGTGCGGCAACGAACACTTTCGCCGCTATTGATGCAGGGACGCCTTGAATAAGTTATCGTTGTTCACGGGCTGGTATGAATAAAATGAAATAAATAAATAAATAACAATGAAATGAAATGAAATGAAATGAAAATGAAATAAATAATGTAAAAAAGAAGACATAAGAAAATTATTTCAGTATTTTAAATATTAATTCTGTCTTCTTTTCCCCGTTTCGTTTGGAAGGAACAAATCGAATCGAAATGAATCGTTAAAAAACGAATGAATGAACGAACAAACGAACGAACCAGCAACGAAACGCAGGTCATGTATTCGGTGTGCCCACATTCACGAAATATCAACATCATAATTGTGTGATGATGATAGAACTTTATTGCCATATGTAAAAATACATTAGGAAATCGTCTCGCCGCTGCGCAACTTAAATAGAAGAACATAAAACACATCCAAAAATAATTATGCTGCTCACTGGCACGTGCATACACACACACACACACACACACACACACACACACACACACACACACACAGACTCACACACACACACACACACACACACACACACAGACTCTCACACACACACACACACACGCACACACACACACACACACACACACACACACACACACACACACATTCACATACACCCGCATACGCTAATAACTATTGTTTTCATCCCTACGTCACACGACCAATTACTTTAGCGCAAACCGTACCATGTGACCGGGATACAAAAACCCTTGTAGCGACAAGTGGCCGATTTTTTGTAGCCCTCTTTCTGGCGCGTCTTGGATGCCAGTATTGTTCCATAAAAGATCATCAAAACGGTCTAAAGTAAGAAGTTACTTAGTGTTGTTCAAAACAACAGGCACACTACTGGAGACGGCAACGTCATGAAAGATTTTAAATTACGTCATAATTCTATTATGTATAGATGTATATTCCTTTGTCGTCAGTTATGTCTGGCGTGATCCAGGTCGGAAGATGTCTACTTGATTTCTTTTACGAAAACATTGGAGAAATGAAAACAAAATACGTTATTGGTAGCAGGGGCTTGCTACACGGACCCTTGTAGGCCTTCGGGAGATCAAAGAAACTATTGTACGCCTCAGGCCTTCGGCCATCGGGGTACAATGTTTCCTTTGACCTCCCTCAGGCCTTCAAGGGTACGTGTAGCAAACCCCTGCGACCAATAACTTATATTGTAGTCTAAACGTAAAAGCAATAAACACGATTTAACAGTGACACAAATCACAGAAGACATATAATCACAACATAAAACACGTATTGTTCACAGTTTAGAACATTGTTGAGATGCGTAATTCCTCGGGAGCTCCTTCATTGTTATATCCCTTCCAGGCATTTGCGCAGTTCAAACGACAAAACAATGCTGCGGGTTCCAACAGTAAGAACTAAAGGATTTCTGCAGAGATCTTTTTCATGCCAGGGTCCATCAGTCTGGAATGATCTTCCTAAATCCTTGAGACACAGTGAGTCTAGTGTCAGTTCAGGCGCAGTCTTAAAACCCATCTTTTGCCATTTTAATTATCAGTGGTTATGTATTCAGTTATTTTCTGTTCTATTGTGTAATTGTACATTATAAGTTATTGGTCGCAGGGGTTTGCTACACGGGTCCGTGCTGCGAGCCCCTGCTACCAATAACGTATTTGTTTTCATTCCTCCACTATTTTCGTAAAAGAAATCACAAAGAAATCTTCCGTCCTGGATCGCGCCAGACATGACTGACGTAAAAAGAATATATATTTATACATAATAGACGTAAGATGTAATTTAAAATCTTTCATGATGTTGCCGTCTCCAGTAGTGTCCATGTTGTTTGGAACAACACTAAGTAACTTTTTACTTTAGAACGTTTTGGTGATCATTTATAGAACAAAACTCGCATCCAAGATGCGTCACAAAGAGGACTACAAGAAGTCCGCCATTTGTCGCTACAAGGGCTTTTGTAGCTCAGTCACATGGCACGGTTTGTGCTAAAGAGATTAGTCGTGTGAGTTAGGGATGAAAACAAACTGTTTTGTTTTGTCACTTTTTGTGTAATATGATTCTTGTTCATGTGTACGGTACCTAGACATTTTATCACGTATAGGCGCCTAATACATCCGCTTTATTATTATTATTATTATTATTATTATTATTATTATTATTATTATTATACAATCTTTGAAAAATCACAAACAACAGACATTATCTCCAGAACGAAACCATCAAGACAGAGGAAAGACTAACCCTTTGGCTGTCGGTAGAGGTTTTTGTCGCGATGATTCCGTCAGGAATCATCGCGACAAAAAGCGCTACCCAAAGCCAAAAGGTTAAATAATGATGGGGACAATACCAACGAATATCTCAGGCTGTATCCGCTACTGATGAGTTTGGAAGCGTCCAGTCAGTGGTTGTGATGACTGGACGTTACTGACAGAAACAAAATAAACCATCCAAAATTAAGTGACGACATACATTTTGTTTTCACATCGAAGGTCATGCTGTTTCCTGACTTATCTTCCAACCAATCAAAGCCTTAGCTGTTTATATCGACCAATCACAAACCGCCATAAAAGTAAATCAAGGCCAGGCCATCAAGTAGCTTCCAAACGGTTAAACACTAAAGTCTTGATACCCCCATAGTTTGAGGAACAGCGATAGCTTACCTTTGTCATCGAGAGGCTTTGATTCTTATGAACCCTAGCAGCTGCAAGGCCGCATGCGAATCTGTGTTTGAAGCAAGTGGAAAGGCCCGGCATGCTTAGTAGATTGTCTATCAACACTCGTTTGTTTAGTGATAGTGTCATTAGGTGTTTCTATTGTTTCTGTTGTGACATGTTTTGCGATTGTTTTGATGGCCTCAGCAGTTCAACAAAGATATGTTTGGCGTGTTTTAAAACATAACACGTGTGGGAGTTTTGCTATTTAACAGAGGATTGTAACGAAAAGAAGATTTTTTTTTTAACTGAGTGCATGTCAGTCACTGTACTGGAGTAAGAGCGCTCTATGCTCGAGCCAACGGCGGTCGCACTCGACCCCGGCCGAAGGCTTTTTGCGTATTGGGTACAGGAATGTACGCATGTAGTCAAGTTCTTTCCGCGGCAAACATATTTAATTTTATGCGCACTGCAAGTTTGTGAGCCCTTAGGTCTAAAATCACAGACCCCCATACTTTTGACCAAGAATGCAGCCAACAGCCAAGAGACTAAAGCTACGTTTCCATAACTGAACACGCATCCTATACGAATACGATGCGAACCCGATGCGGTGACTGACTGCAATTGTCCTTCTGAAAAAAATTGCGTCATATTCGTTCGAAGCCGGATGCGAAAATATCGCATCGGGCATATGGAAACACGCAAACATGAAAACGACTTGCCCGCTATTTTTCTCTGTTTCGGACCCGCTTTGTATTCGTATCGGTTTCGTATCCGATTCGTAATTAACTCATTAACTTAACTCATTCAGCCCTGACGCGCTACAGCAGGAGATGGGTCGACCATGATAATTCAAGGATTGTGCCAGATTAGCTTGGCGCCTGTCGGCGCCAAGCTAATCTGCACTACCCTTGAATTATCATGGTCGATCCATCTCCTGCAACAGGTGCATAGTCGTTAGATGACGCCTCCAAAATTTGGGAAATATGGGCGTCGGTGAATGAGTTCACAGGCAAAAAGAAGGTACAGTTTGATGGAAGCCATAGTGGCTGCTGCTGACGTTACTGTTCGACGGAAAAGATGCGTGAATAGTTATGCGTCTTTTCTGCCGATCAGTATCGTCACTGGGTAGCAGTCAAGGGGTTAATGCGGGACGGATAGAGGACAATAAAGAATGAGCTGAAATTGTGACGTTATTTCCGATCTTTACAATTACATGTGTTGTTGTTGTTGTTGTTGTTGTTGTTGTTGTTGTTGTTGTTATTATTATTGTTGTTATTGTTATTATTAACGTTTGCGTGATTCTGAGAAAATATTGTATTTTATTATTATAGTGATCCGTTGTGATTCACTTTATTTCTGCCAAAGTTATAGTGCCCCAAGTCAGTATTTGGGTTGTGTTTTTTTTCTCTCTCTCTCTCTCTGTCTAGGTGTGTGTGTGTGTGTGTGTGTGTGTGTGTGTGTGTGTGTGTGTGTGTGTGTGTGTGTGTGTGTGTGTGTGTGTGTGTGTGATGGTGTGTGTGTGTGTGATGGTGTGTATGTCTGTGTGTGTGTGTGTGTGTGTGTGTGTGTGTGTGTGTGTGTGTGTGTGTGTGTGTGTGTGTGTGTGTGTGTGTGTGTGCGTGATTTGTGATCAACAAAATAAGGCATAAACAGTGACAGTAGACAACCGTGCATCCCCTCATGGGGTAAGAGAGGGAAGATGGAAGGAATGGATGGACGGATGGATAGGTAGATGGATCGATGGATGGACGAACAGACTAGGCGCACCAACAATTTGTGTACTGAGGAATGAACGAAGGAACGAGTTTCTATCTGAGGGCACCACACTTGAACGTGATATCAAAAACACACAGACTCTCAGTAACAAAAGAAACATTTCTTGATATATGTTTGCTCAAAATTGAAACTTCGCTGTGAAATAAACCCTGACGTTATAAACAATTGTAAATAAACACAGAAACAAACATCTTGACACAAACGACAAAAAACATTTGGCAAAATTCAGAAGACCGCTTCACTCTTGACGAGAACAGCTTTATTCTGCAAGAGAAATAGATCTTCATGAGCCCCCGCAGAATGCGGGGGCTCATGAAGATCTATTCCTCTTGTTTTTGGTGATTTACGTCTACCATTCTCATTTGCAAGGAGTCGTGAGCGATGGGTTTTCTGATGTTCTAGAGCTCAGTTCCATTTTCACTGCCAACGTCGAAACTATGCCCGCCCAGAACAAGTGCAAACACACACGCATAAACAAATACACAGTGCAAAATTGCGCCCACCGGCTCAGAGATCGCACAAGTTTATTCAAAGCGCGAGCCGAGAAGCGTACAAACAAACAACATAACAAGGCATTCAGTAAACTAAACATGGGGAGAGAAACCTAGCTCGCGGCGAGGCAACGGGAGAGAACTGGTGATTAGGTGCATCTTGTTGTTGAGGTGCGTGTGCAGGTCTATGATTTTGGATCTTACGGCCGAAGACAGATTGCACAAGAATTATGCAGTCTTTGGTATGTCTGCACTAAATGGTAAACTTGCAACTAAAATGTACCGATTTTCACTCATTCCTGAGGAGAGGTTCATTCTGTGGAGGAGCCAGCTACAGGCCCTCAACGGTTGCGTAGGAACTCCGCCAATGGTCATGGTATGTCAGTATGGCAAGATGTTCTTTGGGTCATGCTTTCTCTTCTGACCAGGGGTCAGTTGCATGAGCGAGCGGCTTAGAGCTGCACCAGCCACTAAGCAAGGCGCGCCGCTATAGCGGCGCAACTTGCTTAGTGGCTGGTGCAGGACTAAGTTCGCTCATGCACCTGGCTCCTGGGCCATACTCACAGGGGTCACACCCTCATGCAGGTCGGTTGGCTGTCAAGTGGCCTAGTCGGCACAGCGTTTGTTACAACAAGCACAGAAAAGAGCCCGCACTCAATGGCCAGAAAATCATTTTATTTTACTAATGGTGTTATCAGCGATACGATGATGGGGCTAACGAGGCATGAGGCATATTGGACATAATGCTCCACCTCAATGCCCCCTCTCACCCGCCCTCCACACACACATTCTCCCCCCCCTCCCCCTCCCCAACCATCCTCAACCTCCCCTCCCCCCCCCCCCTCTCCCCCCTACAAACACACACACACACACACACACACACACACACACACACACACACACACACACACACACACACACACACACACACACACACACATCTCTCCCATATGCCTTGTTTTATGTCGCGGCCTGGGAAATAACAAAGACTAGTTTGAGGCGACATCCATAAACCAGTTAACTCATTCAGCTCCGACACACCACAGCAAGACAATGGATCGAGCATGATAGTTCAAGGGTGGTGCCAGAATAGCTTGGCGCCCATAGGCGCCAAGCTATTCTGGCACCACCCTTGAACTATCATGATCGATCTGTCTCTCGAATTGTATTACCGTCTTTCAGAGGGCAACTTCAAAATTTGGGGATTTCGGTCCAGGGGGGCAGAACTGATATATTTAAGAATCGTCGTCATCCGGCAAAAGCACGGAGCAAAGATGACCCATAAATCACTAAAACACATTCTGTCAACACGGAAGTGTCACATTTGTCAATCATTAGATTCTTCCACCTGCAAAAGGCATAGTTTCACTGGAGTCGGTACTGCCAAGGGGGTCGCGAGAACTCTATTTCTTTTAAGCGACCTCGGCATTAGCACCCAAAAAGCTGGCGTGAAAATGCTACGCACTGATATGCCCGTTAACCAACTTTCACTTACCACAGCACCGTTGGTTTCACCCCCCCCCCCCCCCCCCCCAAAAAAAAAAAAACAAAAAAAAAAATGAACACGATGCAACTGCTAGAGACATAGATCCTCTTGAGCCCCCGCAGTTGCAGGGGCTCACGAAGATCTATGCCTCTGGCCGACACCACTTTGAATCCGTGTTCCTCAGACGGCTGGGACTCACTGACGCTGGATTAACAGGCCCTTCAGAAACACAGCGTCAGCTGGCAGTGACAGGAGGGTTAACCCATTCAGCCCCGACGCGCTACAGCAGGAGATGGATCGACCATGATTATTCAAGGGTAGTGCCAGATTAGCTTGGCGCCTGTCGGCGCCAAGCTAGTCTGGCACTACCCTTGAATAATCATGGTCGATCCATCTCACGCAACTAGTGCATAGTCCTTACGTGACGCCTCCAAAATTTGGGCAATAGGGCTTTGGGGCTGAGTAAGTTAAGAGTGTAGCCTCTCTACTTGGATAGGGTTAGTATACAGTTCCGTTCTGACGATCTTCAGTGACTAACCACTTTATTCTTCAGTGAAGAGATCTGCGCTGGCCCATGCACCAACATGTACACCTCCAACAAATGGAAAACAAATACACAAAGCAGCCAATTACCGTAATAAACTTCCTGCCCATGTCACTCCATCCAAACACACTTACTGGAGAGATCAGGCTCTCAGCAAACCCAGTCCATCTGCAAGAGGCGCAGATCTTCATGAGTCTCTGAATTATGCAGGGACTCATGAAGATCTATGCCTCTTGACGGCACAGTCAGTCCAATTTTCGTCTGTGTTTCCGTCAGACGGTGAAGTTTCATGCGGCGAAGTTCCATCAAAACACACTTTGCAGTTCCTCACACGGCTTCCGTCCTATCTTGAAAAAATCCTGGATCTAATGTGCTCCAAGAGTCTGTATAAATTCAGATGAATGTAGTGTCGTCTGCTGGCATACATATATTTACCTCTTTGTCTCTCGGATGAAGGATGTAATTGGGATTTAATCCTGTACCTGCTCAGCAGAACCAGAGATCGAGAGCTCAACCCTTCACACAGGGAGGTCCCCACCTGGCGCAATCCACAGACGGGGAGGTCCGCATCTGGCGCAAAATTGGGTTAGATTAAAAAGTCTGCTCGGCATCGCTATCGTCGATTGAAAGCAGACGACAATCTTCCTCGAAAAAACACAGCGGGAAAATCGATCAAACAAGAGGTATAGATTCTCATGAGCCCCCTCTTATGCAGGGGCCCATGAGAATCTATGCTTATTGGAAAATGGGCGGGGTTTAGCAGGTGGAGTGATCAAGACACCAACAGGTCGACGTGGAGCAAGTTCGGGGCGGGCCAACGGGCGATAATTATTTTCCAAGTGTCAGGGATATTTTTCTGTAAATACCTTCCCGCGGGGTTGGATTCGGAAGAAGTCTAGAGAGACACCGGACTCGCTTGAAACCATTTAGCAAGGCACACTAAGCTGTCGTATACTCTTGACTCCGGATCCTCTCCGTGTAAAGAACACACGTGACTATTTCAGCAAGAAGCATTGATCTTCACTGATGAGGCCCCGCTTATTTGCGGCTCATGGAGATCTATGCTTCTTGCAGAAGGAAGATATGTCACTGAGAAGTTTTTGGAATCATTTAGCGAGTCGATTTATTTCGGCTACGTTACCTGAATGATTTGACTTGCTGGACAGCGTGTTCAGTACTGAGAGATGATACTCAGTAGGCCTACAATGAAGATTAGATACTTTCTCGAGTATGTTCTAGTGAAACGTTTCGGCGGCCTGACGAGTGATATCATTCTGACCATCAATGTCTTCAACTTTTCACTTTTACAGATAGTTGCACCCGGCCTAAATTGTGAGACTGATGAATTTGACCTGCCCGACAGACTTTCTCCGCACACACCCCCCCCCCCCCCCCCCCCAAAATCCCATCATGCCCTGGGACACGAACAACGTCATTGGAGGAAATGTCGTCCTGATCATATGCCTATCAGCAGCCGCATCGCCGCTTTGATCGTCCCTCTTCTCTGCGTGATCATCTCTACGTGAAGAAGTACCCAACGGAGAAAGAAACACGCTTAGAAAAGACGGGTACAACACAATTTATTAATATTTCGGGTACAATACCCTTTGTCAAAATAGACAAACAAACAAACAGAGAGATTAGCCGCTACTTATCTTCATTGGCAGAAGGAATTCCTTCTGCCAATGAAGATAAGTAGCGGCTAATCTCTCTGTTTGTCTATTTTGACAAAGGGTATTTACCCGAAATATTAATACATTGTGTTGTACCCGTCTTTTCTAAGCGTGTTTCTGTACTTCTTTGCATATTATACGCTTGGCAGTCACCTTTTTGGTCTGGATTGCTCATGTCTACGTGGCTTCTCTTGAACACAATCACCATAAGAATTAATATCATCTTCATCGTTGTGTTGTTATATACAGACGAGCGAAAGAAATACGACCTTTTTTGACTCATCGGAAACACTTTCGTGTTTCCGATGATTTAAAAAATGTCGCATTTCTTTTGCTCGTCCGTATAGCAGACAGTGGCTCATTTCATTTTACTTTTCCACTCTGGAAGTGGAACCACTGAAAACGAAGTTCTAATTCTTATCTTTTCTTTTTAACTGTTGAAGAACGACACTCCAAGATCTGTCACGCGAAACGTACCATTGTAGGGTCTAACCAGGCTATTAACCCTTTCAGTGCCCAGAAAAAGTGAAGTCGATCCCGACAATTACAAAGGACATAGATCCTCATGATCCCCCACAGGTGCGGGGGCTCATGATGATCATCTATGCCTCTTGCTGGTCCAACAGCTGTATCCATGTTTCTCGGCCGGACTGACGACGGTTCTTTGGTGTTATATTAACCCTTTTCATCCGGATACACTACTGCTTTAAATTAATTTGACTAGGAAGTAAAACGGTTGATCTATCTCCTGATCTGTAATGTAGCCTTTATAGGGCAATAAGCTTTCTTTAAAATCTGCATCAAGTTGTAATGGGTTAACAAAGATTTCAGAAACACAATTCGCGACCAGTGGCAACTGATCAAGGGTTATAAGACTCTGTCATGCCACTTTTAACAAAGGTCCTACCAAGAAAACCCAGGAAATGGTAAGAAAGAGTATAAGAGGCTATGCTAATAGCGTAGCTTCCACGCTCTTTGATGCTAAGTAAAGGGGAGGTGGGGAGGAGGATGAGAAAGAAAAACTAAACCTGGGCGCGATTTCACTCTCCGAGATCCGCACAGTGCGCGTCGACAAATGTTTAGATTCCCAGACATCGCGAAGCTTGGGCCTGACTGAGATAGGTTTGACAATAAAATTCTGCCAGAACAGCCCAAGGCTCGAAGCCGGTGACTTCCTATAATTATAAATATGGAGAGTCACGCCAGCAAGAGGCATAGAGTTTCATGAGCCCCTGCGGCCGCAGTGGCTCATGAGAATGTATGCCTCTTGTGGGTGTACGTCTTTGGCGATAAAACTCTGTGCAAAAGTCGTTCACTTGAGTTCAAGCCTGTAACATCTTCTGTATGTGAATAACGGCCCGGGTACATTTCATGCAACCAAGAGGCATAAATTCTCATGAGCCCCTGCACCTACAAGGGCTCATGAGAATCTGTGCTTCTTGCAGATGTAACAGTTTGGTTGAGGGACTGGAAACAAAGTAATGGGAGTCGGCAGAAAGCAAAAACCAAAACAAGCAACTGCCAGCAACGTTTTTTTTTTTTTTACAAACCACCTTCACCATCAGGGGAGATGGGCGGGCTGAAAAGGGGGCTGGTGACAGGTTGAACCTACATTCACTGCAAATAACGCCATCTACGTACAAGCAAGAAACATAGATCTTCACGAGCCCTTACAGGCTAAGGGGACTCATGAAGACCTGCTATGAAGGCCCTTGCGGACTGTCTACACTCATGTTCTTCAAGTGGAGGAGAGCATGTGTTTGTTCTGTCTTACCGCAATGACATCACTTTGCCAAAATAAATCATGAATAAAATGTTTCTGTGGGATCGATCCCGTAGATGGACCAATAGGCAACATAATCAGACACTACAACTGAGCAGGCTGTTGCGATTTATCTGTCTCCCGCGACTATCACTCCACAGTCAAATCCATCACTCTGTGTTGCCACATATACATATATTGTATCACTCAGACGATTCCAGCCTGATACTGGAAACAAAGAATAGAGGCTAGCGTAGCCTCGGTACTTTTTGCTGAAAATCATTTGACCATGGCAGTAAGAGCATCATAGACGCTGATATCTTCAGTAGCCCCAAATTGGCCCGTGCACGTACAATCTACTCCGCATATAACAACGTCCGATATAACAAACGTCGGATCAATAACAACACTTTTTAAGTCCCTTCTATTTAATAACATAATTTTCACTTTCGTTTCATAGGCTTCAGAAAATGGTGACAAAACTAGAACTTCACGATACAATTTCAGTCTTGCTATAATGTGTGTGAAAGCAGGTTGACTTTACCTAGCTACATGATATACTAAGTACACGGATCATCTGTATGCTCTTCTGAAAGCGCGTCGATGTGTGTGTGTGTGCGTTTGTGCGTGCGCGCGCTCCAAACATCTCCAAGAGGCATAGATCCTCATGCGCCTGGACGGCGCATGGATCTATTCCTCCTGGAGATGCGCGCATGTTTGTGTGTGTGTGTGTGTGTGTGTGTGTGTGTGTGTGTGTGTGTGTGTGTGTGTGTGTGTGTGTGTGTGTGTGAGTGAGAGAGAGAGAGAGAGAGAGAGAGAGAGAGAGAGAGAGAGAGAGAGAGAGAGAGAGAGAGAGAGAGAGAGAGAGAGAGACGCGCGCGAGAGAGAGAATGACGTCATATTTAGAGTATTATGTCTGTCTGCGTGGTGACTGAGTTGCCCCTTTTACGTCACCGCCACTGTCTGACTTTCTCTAGAAGTAAAGGTTTATTAGTGTTTTAATTATTTTCTGAAAAGAATTAATTTTTACTAAAGAAGTTGAAAGGATACAAAGCTGGCTAACGAACTCAGCCAATGTCTTTCTCCAAACTAGCTATATGCAAAAGTTCAACTGAATATGACAAAAATTACGGACTCTAATCTGGGTCAACCGACTTCTTATAAACGGTTGTTTATTTCTTCAATGACACATTTAATTACAATATGCTCGAAGGCTCTCTTAGCCACCCACTTAAGAAATATTTCTCCAAGTTTCAAGCTTGTGTGTACAGAAATATCAGAGATTCTCTTGTTTACATGCATACGCACACACATACATACATACATACATACATACATACATACATACATACATACATACATACATACATACATACATACGCACATACATGCATACGCACATACGTTGCTTCGCGCCAAATGTACGTTCAGCAGCGAGGTTAGCGTAACCAGACATGACGTAATTTTTATCTTGTTACTTCAATTGTTAGAGGTTTAGCCTGCCCGCCCTTGACATCATGGACATACTATTAAATTCGCCCCACCGCGACCCGTCCTAAAAATAAAAAAAAAGTCCCTTCTATAAATAAACATCGGATAAAACAACAAGAAAAGTTGTGCTTTATACTTAATCCCGTCATTGCCAGATGACGCACTTTATGTCTGTGAAAAACAGGGCAATGTGAACATCGAATCATAGTAGTTCCATCAAACTGATATTAATATTGCCAGGAAGAGGCATAGATCCTGATGATGGTTCGTCAGGTTCAATGCCTCTTCCAGATGGATCGATTTCCTCGGCAGTCAGAGGGTTAACCCTTTCACTTCCGAGAAAAAGTGAACGCAATCCGACTGCAAGAGACATAGATCCTCATGAGCCCCCTCGAATGCGGGGGCTCATGAGGATCTATGCCTCTTGCCGAGACCAATGTGCATCCAAACAAAGATCTGAGAAACAATAATGTACGTACAGTGGCAGGGAAGGGGTTAAAGGCAAAATCACTTGGCTCAAGCCGTGAAGAGATCGCGGACCCTGATATCTTAGGTGGTCCAATATTGGCCGTGCTTTTTACCTTTCCTCAAACACCCAGCTGTGTCTCCCAAATACTTAGCCAGACCCAGAGCTGTCACACTGAATGGCAAACCTATCTGGTTACCGATTGAAAACAAAACCGAACGACCTTCCCGGCATGAAAAACAAACCCCACAGATTTCAGCAGCACGTGCAAGAGGCATAGATCCTCATGAGCCCCCGCGACTGCGGGGGCTCATGAGCATCTATGCCTCTTGCAGGCGGATGATATATTTGGGGATATGACGATCTATGCCAGAAGGGGAATTGTTTTTTAGGGACTGTTTTACGTCTTATTGGCAGGGAAGTTGTGAAACATAATAAACTCCCCACATATTGCGGGGGGATCGTGAGGATCTGTGGTCCTTGCAAATGGCTAGGTAATGTTTTTGGGAGAAAGTCTTTTACGTCTTATTGACACTGAAGTTGTGAAAAATAATAAACTCCCGTCACTTTGTGCTGACAGATATACAAACGCGATCGCTCTTCAACATATGCATCAGCAGAGGTGGACACGCATGACACCCCTTTACTGCCTGTGGACGGAGGGGAAAGGGGGACAGGGGGGGGGGGGGAAATGGGGGCGGGGGGGGGGGGTGGTAATGGCTAAATCTCACAGAACCTCAAACGACTCAAGCTCTAAAGCTGTAAGAACCATACTTAACATTTTCTAATAAAGTGTATTTGTTTTCAGTTTTCTCTTTTACTGAGACAACATCAGCGTGTAATTTGGAACAAATAAAAGAGACAAAACGTTACATGATTATTTTTTTCAGGCCACCTGGCTGATTTCTTTTTCAAATCATATTTAAATGCAGTACAAATCAAATTGTAGTTGTTGTGACATCCGTCTCATTCATGAGTTTAAAGACATACAGATCTTCAGAGACTCTGCGTCATTTCCGGGCAGCATCTCGCAGCGGTAGGTCGCAGTGTGCAGGGGAGATGGTAGTCTAACAACCAGTTAAAGACTCTCAGTCTTAGGGTCTCTCTGCTCTGAAGACCCCTAGTGTGTTTCCTGTTCGCACGCCCTGTTCCACTTGCCTCAGTTAGTCACACAGACCAAGTCTCTCAGTGATTCTGTGAGTTGGTTTGTTGGCGTTAGGGATTGAACGTGATTTGTACAAATATTCATGTTTGTGATTACTTTGGCTTTCAGATTGATCAGTTTTATGCTTTTATCTCTTTCTTGTCAGTGTGTTGCACGTAGCGTCCAAACTGCACATCAGAGCGTTAACCGGAAATTAATATGAATGTTAACAATTTCTCTGAACAGAACAAGACTTTCAACTCTGCCTCTAAACTGACATGTGTTTAGGCTTATGTCAAGGATGGCACTTCAGTATATGCAGGTGAAAAATATACTCTCTTGTCTTATTTTTCACAATTATTTTTCATGAAACGCTCAAAAAACATTCCTCAATGAGTTTGTGGTGATTCGTAACCAGATGTGTTCTGCAATGTTAGTGTTAGTCTTGCGAAGTTCTCACATGCCCCCCTCCCCACGCCCCCTCCCCCACCCTCCTCCGTCGATTCGTCGTTTGAGGTTTTGGTCTTAGGGCGCCTTTTGTCTCAGGTTAAATATCCCAAGCAAACGAAAAAAAAACCTTGAATCATCAACTCTCCCTCTCACAGCCTTTTTGGGAGATAATTGATCCGCCCCAGAAAACGGGCCCAGTTTATTACTTACATCGCTGCCTCTCAGATTTAACCCTTTGCGTATCGGTAGCTGTTTGTGTCGCGATGATTCCTGCAGTAATCATCGCGAGAAAAAACCGCTACCGACAGGGAAAAAGAGAAGAAAAAAGATGGACGTTTTACCCTGAGACCGTATCAAATACATTTGGTGTAAGTTTGAAAGGCAGACCTCTCGCACTCATCGGCCCTTGACACACGGCAGGCGTTGAAATAAGCAAAAAAGTGACAGAACAGCACACACTGGTTATCTCCCAGGATCCGCAACGCACGATCGTGCGTAGCGGATCAAGGGAGACAGCCAGTGTGAGAACAACAGTCAGCTTATTGGGTGACGATCTAATCCGAACGTTTGTAAACAATTATTGATAACGAAATGATGAAACTTTCACTGGGGAAATAAGCAACAATGCCTAGCTGTTTTCTTTCAAACAGGAAATTCGTGTTTTTTATGACGCTTTCACGAAATAAAATATGCAACAATGCTTAGCTGTTTTCTTTCAAACAAGAAATTCGTGGGGTTTTTTTTTAATTATTAAACGTTCACGGAGTAAATAACCAACAATGTGCAGCTGTTTTCTTCCAAACAAGAAATTCGTATCAAGTGTTGGCATTGAAATCTTGGCACAACTAGAATAAGTTGAGCTAAGACCTTTCACTTCCATGACCGCCAAATTTTCACAAAATTTCGTCCGAGAGTTTGTGAGTATCCCAATATTGTTTTACCCTGCTATAGAATTCGCACGTTTTTCCGACCATGTGTTACAAGGCTGCCTCAACACACCTACGTATGGTGATAAAGGTTTGCAGTTTCCGCCGCACTTTTGACTGTTTCGTTGCAATGCCACATCAACGACCAGCCACTCAGTTATGCGAGATAAAGTGCGACCCAGCTGCGCAGTCGCCGCACCGCTTCGAAGAGGAAAGAATATGTTGATTCTGAAAGTTAAAACCCTTGCAAAAGGTCACTGCATAAATAAATTAAATTATGCTTGACTTCCCGTTAGGCAAAATAAATCATTCGTGTTCAGCTCGACCGATAAAATGCGAGCAAAGGCTTGCATTTTATCGGTCGAGCTGAACACGAGTGATTTATTATGCCTAACGGAAAGCCAGGCATAATTTACTCTCTATATTTAAAACAGACGAAGCTGACATAATGTGTGTGAGCCTCTTCTGTGCTACCTTAAAAATAAGTGAATGAATAGCTTCAAGAAGCATTTAAAATGAAATGCGTCCAAAATTGAAGTGCACCTCGACTTGAATTACCACTTCAATCGATTTGAATTATGTTCTGCAAAAACAAAAACAAAAACAAACAAAAAATCAAACAACAACAAAATCGGCATTTTTTTTTAAAGGAAAGAAAACAATGTTTATACAGTACGAATACATTAATCACAGATTAATATTATATTTTAAACTTTCATAAACTGTGTTGCACTTTCTAAATAGGTCCACTGGGGTTTCTGTCTACTGGTCTATTTTGAAAATTTTGAATAAACTCGTGTTGTACTTTGTATTTGTATTTTGTAACTAGTTTCAATTTTAAACGCTTGACAGTCAATGCTTTGGTTTCCGCACAGTGTACAGTATGTAGTTCTTCTATCACTGTAGAACAAGACATTGGACAGTATGTAGTTCTTCTATCACTGTAAAACAAGACATTGGACAGTATTTATTTTTTATTTACAGTAAACAAGGCATGTTTTCTTCTTTTTTACAGTGACTAGAAGACATCAATACTGTCCATCGACAAACATGGTGCAAACACGTTTCTACTTCAACCTGTGTTTATAATCTTGAAATGCGATCCACAAACCCGGTCATCTTCAGGTCTGTGTCTCTAGGAATTGCCCACTGAGTTTCCGAGTACAAGTCGCCGGAGACTGGGCTGACGTGATAACTCAAGGGTAGTGCCTGATTAGCTTGGCGCCTGGACAGGCGCCAAGTTAACTAGGCACCGCCCTTGAGCCGTCTTGTGCTCCATCGATGATCGTTCTGCAGTTGGTATCGGAATAAAAAGATACAAGTTTCACCCATTCAGCCCTGAAGCACTACAGCAGGAGACGTGTCGACCATGATAATTCATGGGAAGTGCCAGATTAGCTTGGCGCCTGTCGGCGCCAAGCTAATCTGGCACTGCCCTTGAATTATCATGGTCGATCCATCTCCTGCAACTGGTGCATAATCATTAGATGAGGCCTCCAAAACTTGGGAAATACGGCCGTCGGGCTGAAAGAGTTAAGCAAAAGTAATGGTTGTTGGCGGATTAGACCTGCTTGGCCCGGAAAACACATTCAAGTGTATCATGCGTCTGTTGAAATTGAAACTTTTTTTTTAGCACTTTAAAATTGTATACTAAAGGAAAAACTGGAGAAAAAAGTCTAAACTGGCAATTTGCAGATAGAATCAAAGAAATCTGCGCATCATAAACATGCTCAGCAGAAGGTTTTTGCGCTACCAAAATGTGTCGATTTTCAGTCGTCCTGCTGTCGGCATATGTTAAAATAAAATAAAAAAAAAAAAAAAGATTTTCATTCAAATTTTCAACATGTGTATGACAAGTATGAGGGTTTTGAGCTCATAAGTAGAACCATTGTTTCTTTTAATTGATTATCCAAGAATGGCAACCCGCCCGTACATCATCCGTACATACATGAACACATCAAAAATGTTGATAGATATGATGGACAAGACTAGAGAGATTCGATAGTATGAACATGTTTTTTTTATTATTATTTACTAATCTCTCTTTCTGAAATCTCTCTTATTGTCTTTTTCTTTTCCTTTTTTTTTTTTTTTTTCAAGCTCAGTTTTAAAGTAAAAGCGTCCGGTAATATCGACAGGCGGTGAAGGAGCCGCTCAGTTTGACCTTCTATATACGATATGTAGAGGGCGGGCAAATATAAGTTCAACAGAAACGTCACATCCGCTGGCAGCATTTCCGCTGATCGAGATACATGCTGACTCTAGCCCCACCCACCAATACCACCTAGTCAGCACGCAAGCAAGCACGGTTCCTGTTCAATAATAGGGCAGAAAACAACAGTTCCGTGATTGCACTGAATGCCGAGGAATGAAGAATGAAAACTACCCCACCAAGCACTCGTTCCACCTCCAAGAGACATAGAGTCACATGAGCCCCTGCAAAAGCAGGGGCTCATGTGAATGGCTCATGTGAATCTATGTCTCTTGATGACCTAGGATTGGCCGCAGATGATCTCCAACTTGAGGAACAAATGTAAAAGGGGAAAAAAAGAATGAAAACTGAATGAAAAAGGATAAAAAGTCAGACAGGATGTTTGAAGCACGCGCGCTTTTTTTCCTTGCGAAATCTTGATTGATTCTTGATTCTGTTGCTGGGACGCTGACTCGCAACATTGCGTATTCAGTTCTCAACAGAGGCACCATTTTTCTGTCGTAATTTGTGGCACCTCATTTTGAAAAGAGCTACGCGTGCGTGTGGTCCCAAGCCTGCGTGTGTCGAGTGCCTATATGAATAGTCACGCTGAACCTTACTGCGACATTGTGCATACCGGTAATGATCTACATCGTAACACATTCATCATTTACCTCATAACATTGCCAATGTTTGTCGATATCATCAGAGCTCTACGTCACAGTTCTTGAAACAGATCGACCATGATAGTTCGAGGGTGGTGTCAGAATAGCATGGCGGCCTGCAGGCGCCAAGCTATTCTGACACCACCCTTGAACTATCATGGTCGATGCGCATCCTGTCGTGGCACGTTAGGGCTTTATGGGTTAAACACCACAGCATGAGACGGACTGGCTATGATAGTTCCAGGGTTAGTGCCAGATTAGCTTGGCGTCTTCCCAGATGCCAAGTTAATCTGGCGCTACCCTTGAATTATCATGGCCGACCTATCTTTCGGGGTTGACACAGTCTTTCTAGACGCCACTAAAAACTGCAACAAAAAAATAATCATTATTAGTGTGAATGAGTGATACGGATGAAACACACCGCAATGCCCTTCAGTTGAAGAAATATGGAATGAACCAGCAGACGGTAGAGATCCCCTCACCGGCTGCCACAGAGCTAATGGGTCGACTATCATTAATTGCTTCTGTGTGCAGACTGAATCCCTTGACTGCCAGTGGGCGCGGATTGCGCGTCTGAAACCACACTGCCCACTGACCGACATTCGCGTGAAGAACACAAATGAAATGGGACCAGACGTGGGCACAAAAAACACAGCACTACCAAGAGACATAAATCCTCATGAGCCCCCGCGACTGCGGGGGCTCATGAGGACTTATGCCTCTTGAAGGTGGGTAATGTTCGCCTTGCCCCATAAGGGGTTAAGCCAGACAGCCTTGCCATCGGTCTGAAGACGGCGCTTCCCCTGGCAGCCGCAGGAGAATAACGTCTCTTGTTCAGTCGCAAGGAGTTGCCTCGTGGGCATCCACAGTTTGAGGACGCGTACTAACCTGGTACTAAGAGTATGAACTGTTGCGAGGACACATCCCGCAGTGATCGAGCTGTTTCAGCGAAAAGGTCCCATTGGCTTTGATACTGTAATGGGACGCAACCTACATTCTTTCGTACTATAAAGCGCCTCATTTTACTGTCGTTAACTTGCTTCTGACTTAAGGATAACTCTTACTGGGGACAGTTGCATGAGTGAGCTTAGTCCTGCGCCAGCCACTAAGCAAGGTGCTCCGCTATTAGCGGAGCAGCTTGCTCAGTGGTTGGCGCAGGACCAAGTGCATTCATGCAAGTGGCCCCTTATCCACGCCTTTTACAGGTTCGATTAGTGATTGGACTCAGTGGGTGCATGCTATGAGTTGTCTGTACTTTGGGATCCTGTGGTGAAAAGATGTCCAGCCATATTCTGGTACGCAGGCGTATGTTGAGAAACAAGATTTCTTGATGCATTAAAATACTTTACTTATCTTTTGTCTTTTCTAGCACAATAATTAGACAAAAGGTCCCATATTCAGTTATGACAATTGTGGATAATAATTATGATAATGAATTAGCTTTGTGTGTATTATTTTTTAATCTGTGAAACCAGAGCGTAGTAAAGGTTTTTTTACTATATCAATATCATTGAATGATTTCTGTAATGGTTACATCCACCGTGATTTCTGTAAGGGTTACATCCACCGTGCACCTAAACGCTCAACACGCGTGCGCGCGTGCATGGCGCGAGCGAATCTCCCAAACAGGAACATGAGAATTGAGAGGTAAACGGCGCAGATAGCGGCAAAAGTGGGAAAGTAAACGGTGGGAAATGACAAATCTGTTTTGTGGACAAACTCGATAATTATTTTCTCAGTGTCAGTGATATTTTCTTAGACCAAGCTCTCCGATTGTGGCAAACAAATTGCTTTTTCTTCCCCGCGTCAGAGGTAGGCAACACAGCGTAAGTACAGCCACAGGCTTAACCCGACGAGTTGCTAACTCCGAGGAAAAGTCACTGCGTATGTAGGCCTAAATGGGCGGCAGACTGGGATGATCAGGCGAGCGTTGTGATGAGCGAATTATAATGAGTACGCATGTGGATGGCAGGCGCAGTCAGCGCAGTGCCTTGAGTAAAACGGTTACGTGGGCGGATAAACCGAACATTGCAGTGGCAAACGTCACACACACACACACACACACACACACACACACACACACACACACACACACACACACAACCTGTCGCTCGCGCGCGCACACACACACACACACACACACACACACACACACACAAACACGCGCACACACACAACCTGACATGTGCGCGCACGCACACGCACACACAACCTGACACGTGCGCGCACGCAAACACACACGCGCGCGCACACACACACACACAACCTGACACGCGCGCGCGCACACTGACACAAACACACAACCTGGCGCGCGCGTGCACACACACACACACATACGCACACACACACACACACACACACACACACACACACACACACACACTGAAGCGCGAGCGCACACACCAGACTCACACACACACGCGCGCAACCTGACACGCGCAACCTGACACGCGCGCTCACACACACACACACACACACACACACACACACACACACACACACACACAAACACACACACACACAAACACACACACAAACTGAGACGGTGCGCGCGCCTGTGTGGCGGATAATCGAATTCTACAATGACACCTCATCGCACACGTGCGCGCGTGCACGCACACAGACGCGCACGCGCACGCGTGTCTGTGTGTGTGTGTGAGAGAGAGAGAGAGAGAGAGAGAGAGAGAGAGAGAGAGAGAGAGAGAGAGAGAGAGAGAGAGAGAGAGAGAGAGAGAGAGAGAGAGAGAGAGAGAGATGCCGGCCTGATGATTGGTGTAGATGAGACACGAGATGATCTGCTGAGCCAGGGATAACCTTTTACCTGATACGTGTAATGTCTTTTCCATTCACTGCTTGTGGTTGAGAGGACTACGCAGAAACAGCGGAAAGAAAGTAGAGCGTCTGACAACAAAATAAATCAAATAAAACTGAATAATGAAAAAATGAAACAGATAAAGCAAATAAAATCAACAGCACATAAAATATACCTACTCAGTAACACTTACAGTGTTACTTGATAACATATGACCGGCTATGCTATGATGTGCACGTCGGTGTCTCAAGTTATTGCACTTCTACATACATGGGGTTTCCCTGTGTAACAACACAAACTAACAATCGGGTCATTATAATTAACGGAAAAGGAAAGCATTCATTCTGGGGTGACATACAAATGATATTTTACGCACTTCTACAGCCGATAACATTAACCACATCACTGCCTAGAAAACTTGAACACCGCATCGAACTGCAAGAGGTGTAGATCCTCATGAGCCCCAGCAGTTGCGGGGCCTCATGAGGATCTATGCATCTTGCCAAAATCACTTTGTATCCATGCTGCTTTGACGTTTGATGATCTTTGACGTTGAATTGACGATGATTTGAAAAACACAGTCTGCGTCCACGGCCCTCGGCCCGACGACGGCCCGAAGGCCTTTTTCGCATTGGGCATTTCTCTCTCTAACACTAACAGTTATCGGGGGAAAAGCAGGCCTACGTATACCAGTAATACCCAAGGTAGACTCTAAAATTGGAACTCATTCTGATAACTGACCACAAAAAATGCACACAAAGCAACAACAAAAAAACAAAAAAACAAAAAAAACTGTGGGTGTATAGAAGGAGAGTACACAAGACGCCCCAAAAGATGTAACAAATATTATTATTTAGTTCCCTTTGTTCTTTAAATCAGACCGTTTGTGCGGGTATACTGTATATCATCATCTGTTTGTCTGGAATCGGGTAGAAGACCCGTAACATTCACAATCCTCCGAAAAGCCAAAACAGTCTGCAAAAGGCTCAGATTCTCAAGGGTTCGAACCTACTGCTTACATGGAACATTATCGTACGTTCTCAGAGGAGCGATTCAGATTAAAATCTGGGGCTGCTTTGGCCAGGTTGTATTTTGCTTGAGGCTTGCATAACTTCACGGTTCTTATTATATCCAAAATCTGGGGCCAGCACGCAAATTATAAAATCAGCACAATAACCATACTTTTGCGTGTTAGAAGAAAAATTCTAGAGATGAATGGAACCATTTTACCCGCGGCAAAACACGCCATGCGGAGTGATCTGGGAGGTGGTGTGGTGTGCGGCATGTCGTCTGCTCCCTAATCTCTTTTGTCGTGCAGTTATCTCCCGTAATATCAACACACCGCAATATGTAAAAATCAAGCATCAACACACCGTAAGGTGGAAAAAGACAAGACTCACAATTTGAATGCTTGTATCCCCAGGCTGCGAACAAATAAGCAACCATTTCTCGGGATGTTTGGGTTTCTGGATGAAAATGATCCTGCGAAAACAGATCGCGTTCTCGCGCAGATTTATAATTTATAATCAAGCCAGGCGCTGTGTTTCCATGTCAACAGTCAGGCCTTACCACTCCGAAATTCGACAGTCAGTTGCTGCTTTCGGATTAGCGGCAGCTTTACGCCGCGTATCCGGATGCGGCACGTCTCAAATGAGTTAAGATCGAATGAGCTGTTCTGTAAACCCATTACATCCTGAGGCAGATTTTTCAAACTTTTCTTATTGTTCTACGAAGGCTACAATGCAGATTAGGAGATTGATTAATCGTTATAGTTCATTAGTGGTGCCAGAATAGCTTGGCGCCTCAGGCGTTAGGTTATTCTGGCACCACCCTTGAACTATCAGAGTCACTCGTTTTTTTTTTAAAGAGATGGGTGTATCAGGATGAAAAGGGTTAAGCCGGGAGTTGGTTTCTGAACACTGCATTGTAGTTCGCGAGACAGATCAACCTTGATAGCAAAGCAAGGCGCTGGAGGGGGCTTGAACCCAAAACACTGTAGAGCCCCAACCGTCTGCAAGAGGGACAGATTGGTTGGTTGGTTGGTTGGTTAATTAGTTAATTATTTAACTAGCTAACTCGTTGCTTACTTGCTTGCTTTTTGTTATTGGTGGTTTGTTGATTTTTTTTTCTTTCGTTTATTTATTTATTTACCTAGCAAACTTGGTCGTTCCGTATTTTTTATGGAGTGGGCTGAATGGGACAAGAATGTAGGCCTACTTTCTTTTTTTTTTTTTTCTCTCTCTCTCTCTCTTTGCAGAATGTATTGACTGATGTTCATGTGCGTCTGATTCTGAATTCGGCCCGCATGTTTGGTTGGTTGTACACCGACAGCAATGAGACGTGCATGAGCTGCTTCAGTGTCCAAAAAAAAATAATTATAAGTATGTCACCAGCGGGTCTTTAAATGCAAAATAAACCTAACACGTGCTAGGATGCTGCACCTTCACGATAATTTATCGAACCCTAGTTTTTATTTATATATATGTATGTATATATATATATATATATATATATATATATATATATATATATATATATATATATATATATATATATATATATATATATATATATATATATATATATATATATATATATATATAAGCAGATAATCATTACCATTTAAAAACATTGGAATTGATACATAAAAAATGCATTAACCCTTTTAGCCCCAAGGTCCCATTTCTCAAAATGTTGGAGGTGTTGCCTAATGACTATGTACCAGTTGCAGGAGATGGCTAGAGGCCATGATAATTCAAGGGGTAGTGCCAGATGAGCTTGGCGCCTTCAGGCGCCCAAGCTCATCTGGCACTACCCTTGAATTATCATGGTCAAGCCGTCTCCTGCTGTAGGGATCCGGGGCTAAAAGGGTTAACCGCAAGATGACTTACCATCCCTCAGGCACCGCAGACCATTTAGCAGCAGGGCTCACGACGACTTACAAACAAATCAAAGCTACATCTTAACCCATTATATCCTGAAACTATTTTTTTTTTTAATTGCTTACTGTTCTATTAAGGCTACATTACAGATTGGGAGATAGATCAGCCGTTTTAGTTCAAAGGTGGTGCCAGAATAGCTTGGCGCCTGAGGCGCCAAGCTATTCTGACACCACCCTTGAACTATCAGTCAGATTAATTTCAAGCAATGGGTGTAGCAGGATGAAAAGGGTTAACTCTTAGCTGTCGGTAGCGCCGCTTTTTAATCGAGGTACTTCCTGTAGGAATCATCTCGATAATAAGCGGCGCTGCCGCGATGAGACAATACAAAGAAAACAACTCAAAGAATGCAGTTTTTCACATGACAGTGTAAAATTCAAGGTGAACAACAATTGATGGTGAACTGGCATTATTTTGGGCACAACAGCATGCGTGCACGTCTGCGTGAGTTCTAAGGAAATTTACTGTCATGCTAAATATCCACATTATGTCATATTAAGACCCTTATAACAAGAAATCCTTTTAACAAGTGTTTACAGAGTAATTATTCATAAGGATCACCTCGATGTTTCATTTTCTGTCAAATTAATGTCAGATTTTTACACGAACTGATAAAATATGTATCTGTCTGCTTGTCTTTAATCTATTAATTTATCTATTATTATTATTGTTATTATGATTATTATTATTATTATTATTATTATTATTATATTCATGTATTCGTGTATTCATGTATTCATTGTTGATTGTTGGTTGGTTGGTTGGTTGGTTGGTTGGTTAATTGGTTAATTAATTAATTGGTTGATTGGTTGGTTACTTGCTTGCTTTTGGGGTTTTTTGTTGTTGTTTTTTCATTTATTTGTTTACTAGTTTACTTATTTATTGTTTGTTTCTTTGTCTTTTTGTTTGTTTGTTTGTGTGTTTGCCGTTTGTTTGTTTGTTCACCCGTTCATTGATAAATTGCAAGAACATTATTAAATGGATTTTGGTACGCACAGCTTCACGAGTAGAGGTTAAATGCATTAGATATAATGTATATACATACACATGTAACCAATTTATACAGAGGTAATCAAGTATGTATCCACGACGAAAACATTCATTTGCGCTGTGTACCCACTTTATTGCTCCAGCAGCGACCGTCATCCCTCTACAAAAGGCACAGATTCTCATAACCCCTCGCAGTTGCGAGGGTTCATGAGAATCTGTGCCTTTTGTTGTGTCTTTTACATCTGTGTTCGTCACGCGGCGGAAGTTGTGATTAAAGTTATTCGTGTTTGCGCACAGACGCGTTAAAGTCGCATGACTTTCTCAGTCAGTATTAAGATTGCTGCGTTATAAGTAGAACTACTTGTGAATGGGGCAAATCGTTTCCAGCAAGAGGGACAGGTTTTCATCAGTGAGCCCTTGCAGGCTGCAGGGTCTCATGAAAATCTGTCCCTCTTGCAGACGGTAGGGTCTCTACAGTATTTTGGGTTCAAGCCCCCCTCCTGCCACCCGCTTTGCTATCGATAACAAATTAAAGCTGGCATGGTTTACTACACAGTTGCGGTCACAAAAATTTGAGTTTGTGCGAGGTGGACCATCGCGAGAAACGGATCGACTAACATTTGACATCTTATGCACAGTAACTGAGCGACGATACAGCAATATATACATTGTTAACCCTTCAGGAATCATCGCGACAAAAACAGCTGCCCACAGCCAAATTAATATTTTTGTGTGTGTGTGTCCATAAAAAACTGGTGAGATTTTGAGTTGTGTGCTCTTATATGTAAACTGTAATACAATTAATGAAAAAAATAATGAAAACTAATTATTCACACATTCACATACGTTCCTCTGCGCGTGTACACAAACACACACTAGAGCCCTGAGGCAGGATTAAAATGAAACTTAACTTATTCTACCCCAGACACACCACAGCAAGATAAGGATCGACCATGATAGTTCAAGGATGATGCCAGAATAGCTTGGCGCCTATGGGCGCCAAGCTATTCTGGCATCACCCTTGAACTATCGTGGTCGATCAGTGTCCTGCACTGCAATGCAGTCTTCAGAGAACAACGGCAAAATTTGGGGATTTCGGTGTTGGGGTAGAATGAGTTTTAACAGCACATGAAACACTGACATTTCGTAGTCGGTATAAAACAGCTGTAAAACCAGAAGAAAAAAATAACAAATCAACACATTCAATTGTAGTCAAACTGTTACCGCAAGGGTTTCGTGTGAAAGGAAAACAGAAAATAGAGGTTGAAACCCCTTTAAGTCAGAAACATTTTCTCTATACAGGAGGACGTCTTTTATTTCTATCGTGTGTTTGTTTGTTTTTTCTGTTCTCCGTTATTTCCATATCACAGAGAAGAAGGGTCTGTGATCCGAAACGTCGTGTTTCACGTTTCTAACTTAACACATTCGATTATTTTTAGCATTGTGAGCACTGCAAAGGCCTTCGAGGTTACGTCAACCTTATTTGTCGTATGTCAATTAGTCACTGAGATTTTCTTTCACCAAGAGGACCCCCCCCCCCCTCCCCCCCTACCCCCCTCTCCCCTTCCCCCCCCCCCCAAAAAAATAAATAAATAAATAAATAAATATATAAATTAAATAATAATAATAAATAAAATAAAAAAATTTAAAAAATTTTTTTTTAAATAAAATAAAATTATAAAAAACCAAGGTCAGGTTTCAAAATTGTGAAAGTCTTGATACTGAAAGAGATATTGATAATTATGCACGAAACTGTTCTCATACTTATACTAGGATTTTTCTCTTATGGTTTTTGAGTAAATAATGTTTGCTGTTTTGTTTGTTTGTTTGTTTGTTTGTTTGTTTGTTTGTTTGTTTGTTTGTTTGTTTGTTGGTTGGTTTGTTTGTTTGTTTGTTTGTTGGTTTGTTTGTTTGTTGGTTTATATTTTTAGGACAGAAATTGCTGGGACCGGCAGAGAATTGTCCCCAGTAAGCACCGCTCCTCGGACCCGGACGCAGTGGACCCGAAGACGGTTTGCTACCGGGGTCAGGACCCCGTTACGCCGCAGAAATGATAAAATCAAGAGGGACATGACTATTTTATTTTCACGTTTACGTTGGGCGATCGGTTCTCAATTTGGGCCAGGGTCAGCCAAAAAGCTTCCCGCTCCTGTATACCGCAGTAGGCCCGAAGAAAAGGGGTACATTTCGAGAAACGGGTGTGGAAAGATGTTTACTCAATACCCGAACACCTAGCCGTGTTGCTTTAACTTCCTAGCCGCTCTTGTGCGTCCATTAGTCGCTTCACTCAATGCTTACACACGAGCATTCTCTGCGTTTACGGATGTATTAGTGTTAATGCGAGCAAGAGGCATAGATTCGCATGAGCCCCTGCTGTCGCAGGGGCCCATGAGAATCTATGCCTCTTGCGCGTGAGGGAAGTTGACTGAGACTAGTTGGACTATTTCGTCACTTTCCACTGTGTTTAGTAAAATAGTTGTATTCACGACTATTTGATGGCGGCACCGCGTGGGAAAAAAAATGATATCAATAACGGGAAAATCTATAATCTGATTGCTTGGAGTGCGTCTTTGGAAAATGGGGGAGAGAAGGGGGATGGATTGGAGGGGGAGGGGCGGTGGCAGAAGGGTTTGTCTGCAATCGGTGCAGACTTATTGTGCGGGTAGGCCAAGGAATAGGGTTTTGTTGATGCGTCACGTCTAATGCTGCAATAGCAGCGACTGATATTGATGCGTCGGCCATGTTAACCCATTCAGCCCTGACGCACTACAGCAGGAGATGGATCGACCATGATAATTCAAGGGTAGTGTAGAGCCAGATTAGCTTGGCGCCTGTCGGCACCAAGCTAATCTGGCACTGCCCTTGAATTATCATGGTCGATCCATCTCCTGCAACTGGTGCATAGTCATTATATGACGTCTCCACAAATTGGGAAATACGGCTGTCGGACTGAATGAGTTAAACCATCTACATGTATGTAATACTCGACCCCCCCCCCCCCAAAAAAAAAAAAAATAAATAAATAAATAAATAAATAAATAAAAAATAAAAAAATAAAAAATAAAATAAATAAAAATAAATAAATAAATAAATAAATAAATAAAATAAATAATAATAATAATAAGATCACGTAGAATGTACCTGAGCTGCTTTGAGGTCCGAAAACTACAGACTGCCAACACCTGTACGTTTTAGGAATTAAAGAACGGTAAAAATTCAGTTCAAATTTATTTCAGTTTTAGAGGTCGTCCCGATGGCCTTTTGCGCATTCGGAATGCACAATTTGTTTTACAGAAATACTATTTAAATATAATACATTATCCAAGGTCATTTCCAACGGTGAGACAGTAGGTTAAAGATGACTTGGCTGAGAACGGCAGTGATGATTTCATAATAAACTCACTGAGAAATAAATGTAATAACACGATAAAACTATGGAAGGTTGTTTTAAACACAACTGATCAGTTTGAGAAGGTCAACAAACAGATATAAATCTCGGAAGTAAATTGTGCTTCACCTTGCAGTTTAATGCACCAATCAGACATTGTACAAAATGGCCGGAGCGATTCGTGGCGCAGTGGTAAAGGCGCCTGCCACCAATGCTAAAGGTGCGAGGTTCGATACCAGGTTCGGACTTTTCTCCTCTAGTAAGTGTCGCGGTTAATTCGGGCGAACCGTCGGGGTTCTTTCTCCGGGCACTCCGGCTCCTCCACTTTGGTACCGGTGACAGGACACTGTGTAAATTTCAAAATATAAGCGTTCAAACTGATTTCCGAAACCTCAGTAGCTGAGCTGAACCCTCGCACCACGTGAATGTCCTGTGTTTGTCTTGTACTGTGTTTATCTTCAGAGTGAATGCGCGTGTCACGTGAGCGTGCGTGTTGGGTTCAGTTCGCGGCGCATTGAGCCGATTCGGAGAATTGGGTAAAGCGCCTACATAATAACCGTTATTATTATTATTATCTAGTTCTGGAAGTTAATGGAGCTATAGAGTTGGACTGATATTTAGATGTCACTAACAATACAGTCAAGTAAAAAGAAAAAAAAAAGGATATCAAATTTAAGAATCACCGGTAGTATAAGCCGTAAAAGGTCAACACACCAAAGTTTCGGTCTCGCGCTAACCGTCTGGGGTATCATGGCAGACTAAAGTAAACTAACACCAATCGGACTTTTTAAGGAACCATTTTAAGTGTTGCTTTAGTTATCATCAAAACAAGGGGTATGTTTGCAATGACCGGTCCTAAAAATTGCTGTTTCCAAATAGATCTAAATACCGCACGACGTGTAAAAATTCTATTCTTCATTGATCCAAACATAGTGGAGGTCAGTTTTACAAAGGTATTTCGTCAGCGTGATCTTGCATGATTTCAGACGACAAGAAATAATGCACTGATAATACTATGGCCCGGTAGATAGGTTGTAAAGCCTTGGAGTCTATTTCAAATGTTCACTTTGGCGCGAAACATTGTCATTCTGCGGCTAGTTCCGAGCAGTCAGTTCGTTAAGTGAAACGATCAATGGTTTTAATCTGTGCGAGCAGCACAGACAGTAAATTGACCCAGCAGTCATAGATCCTCATGAGCCCCCGCAGTCTCTTGCAAAGGTCTGATTCGTAACGGGACAAATCTTAAGGGGCAGGGCGCACGCTACCAGAATTTGCGACTAGCAATGTGTGGTAAGCAACAATTTGCCACCTGCCACATCGGCTTTGTGGCACACGTTTCAATTTGCGTGCAATGTGTTTGTACTGACTGACCTGCCATTACCATATATGGAACAGCTCTCACGGGGGTGACGCGCCCGGTTCAAATATTCGGAGCTGCAGGAGTCCCATATGCATGGGAACTCTCGGACAAGGTTGATCAATTAACTCACTGGAGACGTCAGTGCCGCATACGGATACGCAGCTATTCGCAGCGTTTCCGCATGCGGCGCGTCTCCAATGAGTCAACAGTCTCAAAGCCCGGTCGCTCAGCTTCTCCGCCATTTTTCCGGTTCGGAAGATGAAGAAACGGGAAGTGGCGCAAGGACACCGCTGATTGGCTGAGAGGCGGCAACATTGCTCAAGCGCCCTTGCCGGCTACCACAAATAAATAGACTCGGTTTGTATCGGGGCGCAATTTGTGGCGGCAATATTGTAGGCGCCCGGCAATAGGTGTTTGTGGTAGCGGGACGGTGTGCCCAGCTTCAGGCGAGCACAGCCTGCCGGACTGGTCAGGGGATTAAACGGACCCCTGAGTTTGATTTGCCCACTATCAAAGCCCCGAAACCCAAACTGTTTTGACAGGAGCCTATTAGCACCACTGCTAGAAAAACAAGGGGGATAATGTTGTTGACGGGGAAGAGTCATTTGTCTATAAAGATGGCCGCCGATAACAGTCCAGCAGCTACGGGCCACGAGGCGGCGCGCCGCGCAGCCAAGCCGCGGCAGAAGTCGAGTTTTCACATGATTCGATGCGGCTTTGCGCACGGACAATAACTCTAGCGCGAAAGTGAGCAGACGCAGACTAAACCCACATGACTCTTCAGTCCAGTATATCCAGGGAAAAAGGACGGGCTTGTAGTAACATGTCCGTCGAAAGGTCCTGGTAAATCAAAGTGCCACAGTTGCAGTGCGCCTGAATTGATCAGTGTTCAGTTCGTACTCCATAGGAAATAGATTTCCGTGTCCCCCATAAACCCACCCGTCAGGCCGGGCCGTCCATTATCACTTCGGTGTCGTGGACGTTAAACCCTGAACTAACCAACCAGTCCAGCCGTTTGAACATGTAAATGGGAGGTGATCTTGCACAGCGAAATGCATAGATTCTCATGAACTCCATACAGACGCAGGGACTCATAAAAATCTAAACCTCTTGCTGACAGACCTTAACGGGGGAATAACTCTACGCCGGGGTACTGAGCAAGAAAAGATGGAAAGGAAGGTCATTTCAGCCGTTTCAGTGGACGGTCCGCTTTTGCCTCGAGCGAAACAACAAAGGTTGTGACAAAGAGTATTTTGTTGCCAATCTAGCCCGGTAAATTAGTTTGCAGAGCCTGGAAAAACGTGACAAGTGAGTCGGTTACAATAACCATGGACCCTCAGTTACCGAAATCCCAGTGGCCTCATGAATGCCGCATGCTTAGGAACACACGGACGTATTTGAACCTAGTCGTTTCTCGCCGGCAAAAGATCATCATCACCGAGGAGAGAGGACGGTTTTTCCTCCGCTCTCTCCACACACAACAACCAAGCCAGCGATCAAGCGAGCCAGTCAACAGCCAGCCAAGCGAATCAGCCAGCATGGAGAAAGGGCGAAAGCAGAGAAAGAAGACCAACAAGGAACAGGTGGAGGAGTATGCCTCCACCTTCCCCCAAGCACAGAGAAAGCAACCACCGGCCAGGCGGGAGACGAGGAGCTACAAGCCCCCTCTCTCCCCGCCAATTCGGCCGCAAGAAGGACAGAGGGCGTACTGGGAACAGGTGGGGGACTCACCCCCTCACCGCCAGGCACCCCAGCAACCAGTCAACAACGGACCGCCACTGACAGTGGCAGACATCGACCAGAGCCTCAGAGAGGCATTCAACAAGTTTGGCCCCCCTCCTATGCCACCAAGAGGACTCTTCCCCAAAATGGACGCATTCTACGACAGAATGCGCCCACCAAGGCAAGAACAGGCAACTGTCACCAACGGGGACGAAGCGGGCCCTGCTCGCCCCCAGTCACCACCACCACCATCAGAATCAGAAGAGGAGCCCTCGTCGGAGCTGTCTTCATGGGCCGATTCCCCATGCTCCCCACCGCCGGTCGTAGTCCCCGAATCACTAACTCGGGAGCGGCCGGCATCGTTGGAGGAGGGGGCGACTCGGCTCAGGGGGATTGACTTCAAGGAGCTGGTGCTCCTCCTACAAGACGCCGTCCCAGTCATCACGGCGATCGATGGCAGCCCATACCACCGGGCATAAGTCGCCGCCCGGTGGCTTGTGCACTCGGGCGCCATTAAGGACCTCGAGCCCCCAACGTCAAAGGACACGGCCAGCCAGGCCACAGCCCTGACAACACAAACGGGGAGTCAAACATCCACCGACTCCCCACAGACGGCCGAGAAATCAGTCGGCACCACGCCACCAAAACTGCAGGACAAAGACACAGAGACAGAAGTCTCACCAGCAAAGACCCTCCAGGATGCGGGTACAGACCCGCCCCCCCCAACAACAACAACCACCACAGGAGGGCAACGGACCAGTCACCGGCCCAAAGCAACAAAGAAGACGCCACCGACCGCCCAAGCGCTTCAGGCTACAGCGCCCACCACTTCTCCCCACGCCACCACCGCACATGCGCCTGCCACCTCTACATCGCCACCCACCCCGCCCATTCCAGCGCCCGACCCCTCGACCAAGAATCGACTGGCCGCCACCACCACCACCCTACCTCCCCAAACCCTACCTCAACCGGCCACGGTTTCCCCGGCCGACACCACCACCCCCGCCACCACTCCTGCAAGATCTTTTGGAGTGGCTGGCCTACCACCACCCACCAGCCTGGCGATAAGCAACGGACCCCCGGCCACACCACCAGCCTCCTCCACCACCAACCCCGGCCCCGGCACTACCACCAGCCGGCTGCGCGACGGAGCGGCAGACAGACAGTGAGACAACTTCCCCCCCAAACCCCCTGGCCCACCCCCCCCCCCCCCCCGGACGAAATCAACGGAAGTTGGAAGTCCCTGTCCCTGTTCAATTTCATCATCATCATCGCCGGCAAAAAAGCATATTGATTCTTACGAACTCCTGCAGCCTGTAGGGGACACGAGAATGCGTGCCACTGACTTAGTTGAACTGACTTTGGTACAACTCACTGAATGTGTTTATCACGAGAGAAAGGGAGATAATCCCGTCCTAAATAAACTGACCCTGGCCAAATTCTTCAAACAAACTGGCTGCACGTGTTTCTATATTGTCTTGTCACATCAGGGTCGGCCGTGTGTGCCTGGACTTGGGTTGATAAAGAATGTCACTCGAAAGGTGTCCATGATCACGACAGTAGTGAGTGTGTAAACCTCTTCAGTGCCCGCAATGCGTCTCTGACATTTTTCTTTCAAGTACTATTCAGTGCCAATGCGTCTCTGACATTTTCCTTTCAAGTACTATTCAGTGCCAATGCGTCTCTGACATTTTCCTTTCAAGTACTATTCAGTGCAAATGCGTCTCTGACATTTTCCTTTCAAGTACTATTCAGTGCCAATGCGTCTCTGACATTTTCCTTTCAAGTACTATTCAGTGCCAATGCGTCTCTGACATTTTCCTTTCAAGTACTATTCAGTGCCAATGCGTCTCTGACATTTTCCTTTCAAGTACTATTCAGTGCCAATGCGTCTCTGACATTTTCCTTTCAAGTACTATTCAGTGCCAATGCGTCTCTGACATTTTCCTTTCAAGTACTATTCAGTGCCAATGCGTCTCTGACATTTTCCTTTCAAGTACTATTCAGTGCCAATGCGTCTCTGACATTTTCCTTTCAAGTACTATTCAGTGCCAATGCGTCTCTGACATTTTCCTTTCAAGTACTATTCAGTGCCAATGCGTCTCTGACATTTTCCTTTCAAGTACTATTCAGTGCCAATGCATCTCTGACATTTTCCTTTCAAGTACTATTCAGTGCCAATGCGTCTCTGACATTTTCCTTTCAAGTACTATTCAGTGCCAATGCGTCTCTGACATTTTCCTTTCAAGTATTATTCAGTGCCAATGCGTCTCTGACATTTTCCTTTCAAGTACTATTCAGTGCCAATGCGTCTCTGACATTTTCCTTTCAAGTACTATTCAGTGCCAATGCGTCTCTGACATTTTCCTTTCAAGTACTATTCAGTGCCAATGCGTCTCTGACATTTTCCTTTCAAGTACTATTCAGTGCCAATGCGTCTCTGACATTTTCCTTTCAAGTACTATTCAGTGCCAATGCGTCTCTGACATTTTCCTTTCAAGTACTATTCAGTGCCAATGCGTCTCTGACATTTTCCTTTCAAGTACTATTCAGTGCCAATGTGTCTCTGACATTTTCCTTTCAAGTACTATTCAGTGCCAATGCGTCTCTGACATTTTCCTTTCAAGTACTATTCAGTGCCAATGCGTCTCTGACATTTTCCTCTCAAGTACTATTCAGTGCCAATGCGTCTCTGACATTTTCCTTTCAAGTACTATTCAGTGCCAATGCGTCTCTGACATTTTCCTTTCAAGTACTATTCAGTGCCAATGCGTCTCTGACATTTTCCTTTCAAGTACTATTCAGTGCCAATGCGTCTCTGACATTTTCCTTTCAAGTACTATTCAGTGCCAATGCGTCTCTGACATTTTCCTTTCAAGTACTATTCAGTGCCAATGCGTCTCTGACATTTTCCTTTCAAGTACTATTCAGTGCCAAAGCCAGCTAGAAGTCTAGATCGCCATGAGCCCCCACAACTGCGAGGGCTCATGAGGATCCATGTCTCTTGCAGTAGGCAGACCATCCACAATACTAATTATTTGGCATAATCTTTCATACAGGAATCCTATGTATTTTCCTGAAATGAATTTTAGTAGGCAGACAACTTCTACCAGATGATGGGCTGTCAGTTAGGACGTCCTCTCCGTCCAATCAAATGTTAGCTATCTTTCTGTGCTTTGGCCAATGTTTGGGCCGACGAGCTCTCTAGATTAAGCCTCTCGCACTTTTCAGTGACTAAAGGCCCCGCCACACGGGCCGGTTGTGCCCCGATTTTGAAGCCGATTCCGATCCGATTGCGATCGGATGACGTCAATTATCCGATCCGGTCCCAATCGGCTGGGAATCGGGTGTCTAGAACCCTATTTTCCCGATCCGAATCGGTCCCGATCGTAAGCTTCAACCAATCAGAGCGCGTCTCGCAAAGCATGTCGTTTCAGCACGGTTTGCAAATGGCCGAACAAGCCTGTCGTGATCAGTACCACCGCTGTTGCCGCTGATGTTTTGCACGCCTCTTCCCGAATATGATGCAAAACTGCTGATAATGCAAGCACATCATCATCACTGTCAAAACTAGCAGTCATTTTGCAGAACAGGTACGACTTTGATCTTCGGTTCAAACCGGTCGGCTAAACAAGTCGGGAAATGTCAGTGTGGCAGTGCACACGTTTTTTTAGTCCGGCCCGATCACCTACCGATTCGAAAACTGATCGGGAATCGGCCTCAAAACCGGGCTTGTGTAGCGGGGCCTTAATAGAACAGTCCGAATGGAGTCCAACATGTTGAGTAATATTTACATTTCTGTGTTTATACGAAAGTACTCACCTTAACATTTAGAGCCAGTTAAATCATTCGGCCCTGACACACCACAGCAATACATGGCCCGGTGGATGGAGCATGATAGTTCAAGGGTGGTGCCAGAATAGCTTGTCGCCCATAGGCGCCAAGCTATTCTGGCATCACCCTTGAACTATCATGCTCGATCTGTCTCTAGAATTGTAATACAGTCCATCAGAGGACAACTTCCAAATTTGGGGATTTCGATCCTGGGGCAAAATGTGTTAAATCGAAGTTGATTATTGAATTCGAAGCACTACTATCAGATCGCGATACGGCTGACAGCAGAAGTGAACATCAGAAATGAAAGCTCAAAAGTATTCTTTTATTGGCATACTGCCCTTCGAAACATAGGTTTGTTCCGAGAGGCGTCAGCTAAAGCATTGAATTATGCTGAAGAGCAAAAGAAATGCGACATTTTCGGAAAATGTTGCATTTCTTTTGCCCGTCAGTATATTCTGACTGGTGACTGGTCTACCTTTTGCCTTTAGCGCTGGATTTTTTTTTTTTAATTAAAAAAAAAAAAAAAAAAAAAAAAACCACCGCAGTTTACGAAAAGGACATGGAAAGGTAACCTATTGTTCCCACAATACCGTGAAATTGTTTTTGTTTACTGACGAGAAACGCTCATTTATTTTACCTGTATTTCTCGCGGTGAAATAATGGTAGTTTGATTTTCAGCCCAGAACATCCGGCGTCCATGTTTGCTCACACCTGGGCGCAGAATATTTGCGATGATCTATTCATGTACTCATTTCTGGAGCGGCAGGCCCTTACAGCTGCAGGAGATACAACTTCTCCGCAAGAGCCCCTACAGTTTTTGTCTACCGTATTTTAAAAAAATACGGCAGACTTTGAAATGGGGCTGGTCGGAGCGCATTCCGGAGCATGCACATGACGTTTTTGGCGTGCGGGGCAGAAATTCTGGCAAAGAAGTAACAAGATAAAAATGACGTCACGTCTAGCTACGCAAACCTTGTAGAGAACGTCTTTTTCTCGCCAACGCCGTGTGTATGTGTATGTGTGCGTGTGCTTGTGCGTGTGTGTGTGTGTGCGTGTGTGTGTGTGTGTGTGTGTGTGTGTGTGTGTATGTGTGTGTGTGTGTGTGTGTGTGTGTGTGTGTGTGTGTGTGTGTGTGTGTGTGTGTGTGTGTGTGTGTGTGTGTGTGTGTGTGTGTGTGTGTGACAGCGACTAGAGCCCGCGTTTGAGGACGGACAAGCTTGAAGTTGTAGGATATTGTCCCTAAAAAAATTATCTCGAGACCTTATTTTTTTCGATTTTTTTTTATTAAGATGCTCATTGGCGAGAAAATGGCAGTTCTAGAGTCCGTAATGTTTCTTATTTTTACTAGATATTTTGCATATAGCTAGATAAAAAGGAGATATTGGATGAGTTTGTTAACCAGCATTGTATCTCTAGAACCTTTTGAGGGATAATTAAATATTTTTGGGAAAAATATATTTTCACATTTTGGGGGATTAATTTCACGAATTATATGGGTTAATCTTAAAAGAATTGAATCTTTTTTACGAAAAAAACAATCTTCTCATTACTAATCGCATTATTCTTTATATACGGTATTTACATAAGCCTACAATTTGTCTCGGCTGTCGGGTACGATTAGGTCAATTGTGACCTGTATCCCCTAGGTTTGAAAATCAGACAATTTTCTGCAGAACTTTTTCGGAGTCATTTGTAAAACAGCTAACATATCTGTAATATTTCTTTTACGAAAAAAAATCTATCCACTCAAGATTTTTCATAAACAGTGTTTGCATAAGCCTGCTATTTGTTCCGGCCCTGGGGTAGGATTAGGTCAAATTGTGACCTGTAAGCTCTAGGCGTGAAAATCAGCAAGAAAATTGCAAAGTTGAATCTCATACGTCAAATGTTAGTACTGCGATGAGTGACGTATAATATCGAGTCGCCACTATAAACAGGCGTCGTGGGACTTATGATGCCATGACGTGAAGCTTGACTGAAGTGACGTCATTTCGCTGCTCGTCCTTCAGAATAGCCTTATGCTACGCCAGACCACGGAGCTTACGAATGGCGGGAATTGCCGTGTGTCAGTCCGCCTTTATTTCT